>VZUI01050009.1:77500-93037 GCA_013401135.1 Cettia cetti
TACCTTTACCTATGGTTTATGTGACAAGGGGTTAGAGAACAGATGCAGATGCTAAACTGGGTGACTGAGTAAATGAAATCAACATCTGTAGAGAAAGGCAGAAGGAAATTAGAAAATATGAGTGAATTCACTTTAGTAGCCAAATGAAGTTTTGACTCACTGCTGACTCAAGTAAAATTCCAATTTAATACACCTCTAAAGCATAACCTCTTCTAGATAAAACAACAGTAATCCACTAACCAAATACACTCAGAAGAGAAAAGGAAATTCTGAGTAAGAGTACAAATATATGAATCATTATTCTGATAATGTTTTTGTTATTATTTTTGCAGATGAATCCGAAAGCTCTTAGGACTCAATTAGGTTACCACAGCCAATAAAGACAAAAAGCAAAAGCAAGGCAGATACTTTCTGCCTAGACACCATGGTGATGGGCACATTAGAAATGAGGTAGATTAGATAGATGAACTAGACAGACACATCTAACTGTCCTCCAGTGCACTCATTTGTTTGACAGCCTGGAAAATGCCAACATTCCTGGGATTAAATGAAAATAGAAAATTGCATTTTCACTGTGAAGTATACACAGAACTTTCCTATGTCAGATTCTCTTTGTTAAAATAAACCAGGGCCCAACCACGTCCTCCCAGAGTGACCCAAAGCACAGTAAGATAAATGACACAGTAACCAAGGCACAGCCAACTGAGAGCCCTTGGGCTGCTACCCTTGCAGCCAGGTTTTAGTGGAGTGATAATGACCTGCACACATGTTGAGACATTAATTTTCTCCTGAGCTCAACAGCACCAAATATCCTAAACTGCCCATCTTGCATTGCTGTCTTGATATTGTAATTCTTTTATCCATGACTTCCAGCTACTTTACCTTTGTGGGCTGGTCAAACAATTTTAGTTTTGTGGTGCTTTTTCCTCCACTTTCTTCTTCAATAGAGCCAAAGTAAATATCTTAAATGTAAAAAACAAAGAAGAACATTGGGTGGAGTGACTGTCCCCAGAGGCTGCTGGCCCAGGTCTGTCTCTGTGTGGTTTTGCCCCATCTCTCAGAGCAGCACATGCACACAGTGACACACGGTTCACACCTGTGCCCACCTTCCTTTCTCCCAGTGCCAGGAGGTGTGCTCCATGCAGAGCTGGCAGTGGCAGCCTGGCAGTGGCCGGGCAGGCTCCTGTCCCTGCCCGTGCCAGCTCTGACAGCACAGCCCTGAGCCCGGGGAGCCGAGCCCCGGGAGCTGAGCGACATCCCGGAGCTGCCGGGGGAACAGCATCCAGCTCCTTGTGACAGTTTTCCCCACACAACACCACAATCAGCCAAACACATTTGTAATCTACTGCAGCTGGTGTTTCTATAATTGATAGAGATATAAAAGCCCTTTTTGCTAAAGTTGTACTTTTGTATTTTTTTTTCTTGGGGGAGTTGTGAGAAAGCAGCTACAAAAAGCAAGCTTTAAATCTCAGATAATGTAGCTCCCTTTAGAGTCCCAAGCTTAAAGCAAGTAGTTAGGAGTTTTAGCAATGCAAAAAAAAGGGAGCTAAAAACAAACATTTATTTTACTTGACATAGCAAAACAGTGGATTAAAAAGTTAAATCAATGCACCGTCTGAATGGTTCCTGCTGTAGCTGCAATTTCAAATGAAATAAGAATGTTATAAAAACTCGCCCATATTAGGCACATTTGGAAATGTCTCCTTGTAACTGTTCTTTAAGTGTTCTGTCTATGAGCACTAACAGGTCACTGCACAGGAAATGCAAAAATATGTTACATTTTAATCAGGGCATATAAAACACTGTCTAGAATGTTACACTGCCCTTGGGAATCTGAAGTAAGTAGGGGAACTTTTACAAAGTCCAGGTCACTCTCGCCATTACATCACTGTTAAAAAAAAATATTATTAGGTTACATTACAGAGATGTCATGTATTAGAACTTTCCCATTTACAGGATGATGGCTAAGAGATGCTTATTTCCTTGGAGAAACTCGTAATCGCTCCCTTGTTCCCCTGCTCATACTTTGTATATTGGAAATAGTGCATTTTAAGTGAATCAAAATGTTTCCAAACAATTATAAAGAGGGAGGACTAACATAAAAATGGGACTGTCCGTATACTCACTGCAACAACAAATTTCAGCACTTTTACCCTAACACACACACACACACACACAAATTGAAACTCTGCCTGGCTGTACCTCATAGGTGATAAAAAATGAAAGAAGGGATTTTAGCAGGCATCTTTGGGAATGATTAAGGTAAAATGTCCCTAATCCAAACAAATAGAAACCCAGATGTTGATGGCATCATAACATTCCTCTGCCTCCCTGCAACTCTTTCTCCAGATGATTTACATTTGTTTAACCCAAATCACAAGTTTGTAAAATCTTTAATAAGTTCACTGAAACAGCAAAAGAGTAATGCAGGGATGACTGTTTTCTAGATTAACTTTCTCAGGATTTTAGTTATTTAATACATAAATGCTGGAGGTGACACAAACCAGTGCAATAACCTGAAGGCAACCTGCTCTGCTGATCCTGATTTGAGTTTTGCCACCGATTTTCAGATAGAAAGATCAGATTTATAGGAAAAAGCTCCCATAGGGCAGCAAATAAAATAAAATAAACCCCTGGCTCTGAGTAAAACCGAAGTGAGAGCCCCAGGGGCCCAGAGCAGGCACCCACACAGCGACCCAGGGACCAGCCCTCCACCATGGGCATGTTGAGGCAAGAGAGGAGCTCTCAGACTAACAAGCCTTTTATCTGAACAGGTATCTGTGGTTGAAACTCCTGGCAGGATTCTTTGTGTTGTCCCTGAGGTGCTTTTGTACCACAGCTCCCTCGCTGCCTGAGTGCCCAGGCCCCGTTCAGCCAGACCCACTGACCAACCCCCCTGCCCCACACACTGCCACCTCCCAAACACACCAAATAGATCCAATATACCAAATATACCATTGCCACACATTCTGCTGGGGTCACTAACCTCTCCAAGTGCTGCCTGAGCTCCTCCACCCTCCTGTTGGCTCTGCCATCCAAGGGCAGCCCTGCGCCTGCCTGGAATCCTCTTCTCTCCTCTTCCCGCACCAGGAATCGCAATTTTCCTCCATTCCATCGGGTTTTGTGCCTTTCCTGAGCTGCCTGCACCATGCCTGTGGATGGGATCTCATCTCTCCCATCCAACTGCCATGGGGGGCACAGCTCTGGCCAATTTACAGGGGATTTTTTTTGACTTTTTCCCCACAGAAGAAGGTCCTGCCTCATGCGCGCTGGGCCTACCGAGCGGGATTTGTTCCCCAGCTGGGCTGGATGGATTTCTCACACACAGCCTTTCCCTCTGTGGGGTGTGATGAGTTCAGGCTTTGGGAAAGCCAACTGGGAGCCACACATGTGGAGCCACCCTGGTTCCCATCCGGGACTGACCCGGGCACGAGGTGCCGGACGTGCTCCCACACGAGCTCCTGGTCGCTGTGGTGTCCTCCACTGACCAGGCAAAAAAATCCCACACACGAGTCTACCCCTGCTTTCTGTGGATATCTGAAAATTTTATGTTCTCTGCCCCTGCTTGTCCATGTTCTGCTCCCTAAATTTCTCTGCTTCCTCCCTCTAGTCCTGGGCTCCAGCTAAACACAAACAAAAGCTTTTCTTCATTTTCCTTTGGCTGCTCGGACCCATCGCTGCCCCTGCAGACATTGTCCTACTTATCCCCAGCTCAAATGTTTTTTAAGGGAATGTAATTGAAAAAGAGAAACCAAGAACAGAGCATGTGTGGTGGGGATGGCACGTTGGAGAATGCTGTGTCACCTTCTAAAAATTCTTTGGCAACAGCAACTTTTAGGCTTTATAAGTCAGACAAATTTGGGTGGATTTTCTCAGGGAAAGCAGAAGATATCTCTGAAAAATGTTCACGTCACTGCCAGAAAGCTCAGTGGTCCCACAGCTTTGAAATAAACCCTGATGAACGTCTTCTAATTTTTTGCCAAATAACATCCTACCCTAAATTACAGGAAGAACATTTTAAGAAAGAAAACACAGATTTTAATAACAGAAATGGTTGCTTCGAGCAGCTCAGAACTGGAAACATTAGAACCAGTAGAAATCAAACTTCTCAGCAGGAAACCCCAAACAATCTGGGCTATAAGAACTGTTGAACCCATAGTACAGAAGTTATTGCAGCCAGGTCCTGGGCTGTCCAAGTGCTCCCACATCCACACAACACTGCTCTCAAGGACCATGCTGGTTTTCTGTTCTTTTCAAGATTTCCCCTATTTTTTCCCCCTTTTTTTATCACACATCTGAACTTTTACCACATTCAAGGCCTGCCAGGCAGGTGAAGATGCTGAGCCCTGGGCACCAGTCTTGGCTACTTGTCCTGCCCCATCCACAGCAACTGAACAACCATCTGAACAACCCAGATGGAGGAAGAGATCATCAGGCAAAAAACAAAACCAAAAAACACATCTGTAATTCCAACCACAGAAAAGGCTGATGACTTGTACTGTCA
Source organism: Cettia cetti (assembly GCA_013401135.1). Lineage (NCBI taxonomy): Eukaryota > Metazoa > Chordata > Aves > Passeriformes > Sylviidae > Cettia > Cettia cetti. The sequence continues at coordinate 82,005 of VZUI01050009.1, forward strand.
TATTTGAGCTGTTTTTTCTCATGCACGAGTGAAACAATAACCAGGCGAGGCTAAAAATCCCAGGTCTGGGTCCCTGATTCAGTCAGAGCAGCCCTTGGCCATAAATTTCAGCACTGACTTAAAAATTGATAGAAACTCTTTTTTAATCATCAAGTATTCAGCTGCTCATTACTGATATATGCTTTAATGATGTGCCCTTAAATTTTGGTCTGGTTTTAAAAATACAGTTTTTCCTCAAATTCCATACCAAATCCAGGCCCTGTAATTTTGTTCTGGTGCTTTTTCCTTCCTAGGGCCTGCTTGAAACACAAAATTTAAAGAGTTTGCTCTGCCAGGTGACGTTTTGTTAGCTTTTGACAAGAGAAAATATTTAATCCCCTAATTTTTTTTTTCCTGCTCTGAATATTAGTTTAATTGTCACAAATAATTAAACGCTTATGAGTAAGAGACATCTTCAGACATTTTGACAATACATATTAAGAGACACTTTAAGGCAAATCTGCACAGATCGGCTTTTATTTGTTATGCTAAACGATGATGCATCCTGATTGCATTTGTTCCTTATTTGTGTGTGCAACAGGAGACGTACTGGGAATGATCTGTAAGGAATAAAATGACAGTATTTGACAGGCTAGGAAATGTCTGGGCAAGGATACAGGAGAAGGAACCCTGAGAGGGCATTGTTTATGGAGGGGCAATGGGGAGAGACACTCCCTTCAATCGAAGGCAATGAAAGGCGCCAACAACTAAATTACAGTTAATAACAGTAAGAAATAAACATAAATTACGTATACAAGGCTTGAGCTCAAGGACTTTGGACCACTAAAAATATATATTATTATATCAATTATCAACGAGAGACAAATTCCCATCCTGGGAATTTGCATAGGAACTCTAATAACCTACTATTCAGAAATAGAGGCAAGCATTAATTTCCACATGAAAAGGAGCCACGGGAGAGCTTCCCAAGTCCCCAGCTCTGGAGAAGAAAGCTCTACCTGGTGATTCAGCACCTCTGCTCGAGAGGGTAGCAGGTGGTCTCCCAGGTAAGGCAGATCAGCCCTATATTACCTAAGATTTATTCAGAGTTCCTGTCAATATAATGGCTGAAACGACCATTGCTGAAAGGTAATATGGTGTGAAAATAAACATAAACAATCCTTAATGAATCCAGAGGCTATTACCTGCACCATATTTCTTCTATAGGCAATACATACATCTCCAATCTAGGGAAACAACATGAAAGTGCCCTTGATGGAGGCCCAATTCCAGTGTACACAAGAGAGGGAGCTGAGGGAGGTCCATGGGAATCTGGTGCTAAAGGCTTTTGAAAATTAAGGTCTCTCTTTAGCTGCCCATGTAAGGACTTAGACCCCTAGGACTGGAAGCTGAGCCTCAAGCTCTATCACCAGAGAATTCCAACCACTGCTGGCAGTCTGGGTGGAGGAAAATGTGTATGGCCTGTTCAGCTGCAATTACACCAGGTTTTACATATTTCTCAGGGCAGTGCTTTGTAGACAATCACATCCAGCTCTGCCAAAGAAATGCAGAACAGTTTATGGGAAGGAAAGTAACAGGAACCAAATTCAAACTTACCACTGACCAAAAACTGGAATGTAAAAAACTTGATTATTCTGTCTAAAACTCTTGCCTAGTCAAGCTCCCTTGGCTTGTCAGAATTAACAGAGCTCTGCTTTCTCAAGCCATGAGTCCTCCTGTTTTTGGGAGCTCCTGGATATGAGCAAAGTACCTCTTCTACCACCACAGGGAATTCCATGGAAGGATGAAACTGCATTTCCACCTTTGCCAGGGTCCCAGCTGGGCTGTTCCCTCTTCTCCCCCAGCACAGGCCAGGGGTTGCCTTGAGCTTCCAGCCCAGATTTCCCTCCTGGAAATGCTCTGATGATAGAAATGTGATCTAGTACCACGAGCAGGGAATTGGGAGCAAATGCTGTTTGACCTTGAGCCAATCAGGTAAAACCTCCCGGGTTCAATTCGCCTTTCTGTACAACGGAGGGGAAATGTCCCACACCACTGGGGTTATTCTGAGGAGTATCAGCAAGAAATCCATGGAAGAAAGGTGCTAAGTGTGAAGAAATATTGCTCCACTGCCTAACAAAGGACACAAATACCAGCAGGATCCACGCAGCTAATCAAAAGCACTGAAAAGCTTTTAATTTTTTTAGCATTTAATGTTACAGATGATCAATATAATTACTTAGCTTCTTTCTCCTTTCACGTGTTAATTTAATGCTACTTGTACTGTGCTTATGTATGTTATATCATGGCTGAAAAACACATAAAAAAATAATTTTGGTGGACCAATACAGCAGCTGGGACAAGGTTATGTTTCCTCAATGCAAAACATAAAATCATAAAAGACCCAGTGCTTTCCTGTGAAGCCCACTCACCCTGCGGGAAGCAAACGAATTCTTCCGATATGTACAAAGAAAATTGCAGACCTTATAAATCGTGCTGGTGGTTCGCTGTGCAATTCACACAAAAAATTATGTATCTGTGGAAAAATTCTGAGTAAAATCTTTCTATGAAAAATAGAAATTACTTCGGTCCAAGTGCAGGGTGAGTGATAGAAATAAGATTGTTGTCTGCACACACCAAGCCACACACCAATGTGCAGATTTTCATTCCGATCTCCTCTAGGCAGAGTTTCACTAGGGAAAAAAAAAATCTGAGCTATCAAGGTATCCTAGAGAATTTAATTATTTTCATTAAAAACAAGAACTGTAAGCTGCTCCTTTTTTCCAATAGAAATTCTGCACTGATTCCACATAAACAGACCCAATATCACTTCAGCCAAGTTGCTTTGGGAATATGTAACAGCCTTTTTTAAGTTATGAAAGCAATATTGAATGAGATTTACTACAATTTAAGATAAGTGGGTCTTAATTTTATATGAACAGAGAGACTTAAAAAGCAGGCAGGAAGAGTTCCAATTATATTGTGCTGGAATATTAGGCCCTGTGCAAAATTGCCCCTTTTCTGTTTTACATGCATAAAAACAAGCACAACAGGCTTTTCAATTAAATGAGCCTTTTGAGAGAGATGCAGGAAGAGCCAGCGAGCTCCTTAAAACTTTATTGTTTTTTATCTTTGTCAGGTAGGGCTGTGAGTTAAAAAATGACCTGTTCTTTGCAGCACACAGTCCTTCCTGTTAGCTTTTTCTTCCTCTTTCACCCATCAGTTTTAAAGGTTTCCCAAAACGGGAATGCAAGGCTTGATCCGGATTAGTTTTTCCCCATATACTCGGGAGTCGTGCTTTTCCACAGCCATCCAGAGCTCAGGATGTTTCCCAGAGTCTCTTCGGCATTGGGAGTAACTTTAATGAGCCTCAGTATCATTAGAGGAAAGCAGTTTACAGAACACAGGGAGAAAAGACACAGAAAGGAATAAGATACAGCTCTAATAGATACAAGCCATGGAGATGAAAGAACGAAGTCAGCATCTCATTTGCATTAATACAATAAAAATACAGCATTAATGTTGCTAGTTGTAAATTTTTTTTCAATAAAGTTCAGCCTGATTATATCTGGGAAAAAGGTAGGCTGTGCATTCCTCGTAGTATTTATCCTATAAAGAGCAGTTACTGCCTATTAACTTTCTAGATTTAATTGCCACTAAAAACAATCTCCAGGAAACTTCAATTGAAAGTCACTCCTCAAGAACCGATGGTCTGGGCTCTCAGAACTGCTTTGTTTATGGCAATACAAAGCCAGAGCTCCAATTCACACAGCTCCACTCCATCATTATGCTCAGCATTTTGTTTACTGATATTATGTGTGTGTACGTCTATAATTATACACCCAGACACACACACCAGTTCATCACCAGAACCAGGCAAAAGCAATACTGCCAGCCTTGTTTATACAAAAAGCACGAAGCACAACTTCAAAAATCATAAGACTGGCTGAAAATGATGGGAAGTTAAAAAACAGTCACTTTGAGAATCAAGGCATTTTTCTTCTGCATTAAAATTTCTAGCCTGCTTGTTTTCAAGTTCCTCTCCAGAGCAAGCAGTTTGAAATAAATTTCCTTTTAAAATGCATACTGGACACTTGCATAATCATCATCAGACTCCAGGAGCTGGAGATTTAAAGAAAAAAAACCTTAACAAAGGACTTTCAGGGGGCACCACTGCTAACAGCACAGTTCTAACATTTGGGCAAAGATTGGTGCAATAATCAAAAACTGCTCTGAACACCCAAGCTCTCCAGGTGCATCCCTCTCCCAGACAGGCACTTTTCTCCCCTCCTTGCAGGTATGGATGTGTGCAAGCCTGAAAAGGATCCGTTTCTCAGACATTCAGGACTGTTTGTTCTATTTAACTGAGGAATTTTACCAAAATACTTGGGACCATCAGGCACTGCACGTTAGAAACTCTGTATTTTTCACAATCAGATCCTGTCATTTTGAAGCTATTGTGCCTTTCTTTTTCCTAGGGCAAATGGGGGAAAACATTTCTTTTAGGGAAACAAAGATTCTCTTCATTTTTCTAAATGAAACACTTAATGCAACACTTAGATCAGAAGACCAGTTTTTCCACTTCTTTATTTTTTTGCCTGAGAAAGCTCACAAGGTAATGGATGAAAAGCCAGCAACAGTTAAAGAGGGATGTGTAAATCTAATGGGAAACACTGTGCTTCTGTGATGCTTTTCTCCTTGAAACCTTAAAAAATACACCATTTGCTGTCAAGGTACTTCTGAGTTGCAGAAGCCGCTATTATAATATGGTAAAAATTACTCTGTGCCAACAGCCTCCAGTGAGAAGCCACCTTAATGAGAAATAACTGCTTTTAGCCCCTAAAAGCACATGGAACTTCCAGGCTTTGGATTTGCAACCCCATTTTCAGGCATTTTCTCGAGAGCTGCCGCCCCTGTGCTCAACAGGAACACCGTGCCTTAAAAAAGGTTTTATTAAAAACCCATCTCACCTCCTGGAGCCCAGAACCAGTGCTCAGTAATTAACACAGAGCATGGAAACGTGACTGGGGAGGGAAGTTGGCCGAGCAAGCAGAATATCTCAGTCATGCAGCCTTCAGGAAAGAATAGCCTGCAAACGTCAGGAACAGAAGTTCCAGGCAGAACTGTCCTTGGATTTAAGGCTTAATGGAAGAATCTGGTCCCTTTTCAGAGGCAGAATGCTTCTCCAGGAACATATATATTGGATTTTGTGGCTGAACAGCCCAGTCTCACACAGACAGTCCTTCCACGGGCCAACCACCCACTGGAGCAAAGTGCTGAGTTAGAGCTGCTGAACTGGGCCCACTCTCATGTAAATGATTGTAATTAAACAGGTAATGAAAAATCCCTGCTCTCGCATGAATGAAATGGAAGATTTCAGCTCGGAGTGTAATGTGGTTCCACTTGGCTCCTGTATCAGATTGGGAGACAAATGAAAATGTCTCTCTGCTTGCGTGAGCACGCTTTGGAAGTAAGGCTTCACAAATATTTTTATTTTGCAGAAAAGAGGGCTTATTCTAGCAGCAAAGTCTGTAGGATCTCTCCTTTTTAAGGCAGAATGTGGCCTCAAACACATCTCAACCCGAGAGGCATTAAAAAGAATTTGAATAATTTTACTTTGCCTTTGCTAACAATACGTCATCCAGTGGAAGAACAAGGCCTTATTCTCCCCTCCACCAGCTGACATGATATTTTTTTTACATTTGAGCTCTTAAGATCTGCACAATAGCTTAACACAATAAGTGTTTAGCCTCTGGTTCCAACTGTAATTGATAGAGTACAGTTCCATTCCCTCTGCTGCTGCTAAGTTGGGAATTGCAGCCACAGCAACTGACAGCTTTTTTTTCCTCCGTGAGTCTGGAGTTGCTCTCTGGGAGTGATGTCCTCATCGGGATGGGAAGGGAAATGACGGCAGAAAAGCTCACCCTGGCCCCGTGCTGCTGAGGGACTCTGCTAGGGGAAACAGCTCCTTGAGGTGGGTGCTGATAATGAGAGCAAAAATCAGCAGGAGAAAGCTCGGGGAGGAAATTCCCAAAATCCTGCCGGTTTGGAGAAAACGGGTTTCTCAGAGAGCACGGAAGAGGCAGAGCATTCATGCACTAGAATTTCTGACGAGGGACGTGCTTTCAAAAGTGCTGGAAAATTGTGTCATTTGCTGGTGGAAATGTCTTTTGTTTCCCAGTCTCAGGGGCTGAACTGTGGGTGCTCCCCACTCTTCAGATAGTGGGGATATACTGGGCTGGGATAAATGAGGGGAAAATTGAAAGAGGGAAACAGGCACTAAAATGGATGGGATTTCAAATTGTCCCATTCAGGCCTGAGTTCTGACACGGGAATAAAAATTTCAGAGCAGCTTTGGGCTTAGGAGCCGACTGCAGAATTTAACGCAGATGGCAACTAATTTTGGTGCTTCTTTAGTTGCAAAAGTACCTATTTTGGAATATATTTAATTAACCAGGATTTAAAGGCTCCTCTTGTTTGTGAACACCTTGGCTTTTTTGTCATCTGTCAGCATCGTGATGTGCACTGTAAGTGAACGGTTCTGAGGCATGAACTGTTTAGGTGGTTTTGATGTGCAGTTGCTTTTCTGGAGGATGTTGAAACAAAACAGTGCTGCCATTTCTACAGTTTCATTCAGCACTGCTTCCCTGGAATCTGCTGCCACTGCCCCTGTTATAAAGGATACAAATAACCCTGGAACAGCCACAGTGCTCCTGGTTACATTTATAGAGATATCTCGCTGCCTTTCGCCACAGAAATACACAGAGAAAGCCTTGCTGGTCAATTGCTCTGCTCTCTGCACAAGCAGAATTTCACTTTCTAAATATGATTCCGGTTTAAATAACCTTCCCTACTGAGGTGCAAGCTGCAGCTTTAAAGAACTCCCTGCTCACCATCTTCTGCTTGCTGCTCTATGAGGACTCTTCCAAAAACAAACCTGTGTTATTCTACAGCTCCAATAAACAGAATAAATGTGCCTGAGACCTGCTTCTGCTGTACTTCTCCCCTGCTTTGGTTCTTAGCTAGTCTGTTGGGGCTGCTGAGAGAGGAAGAGAAGAAGAAATATAAAATTTCACCCGCAAAGGGCGTTAAGTCCAGATTCCTCTTTGCAGGCTTTAAAAAAGCAAACTACCAATGCATGATCACAAAATAAAATATGCACATTTAAACAAGCTGCAGGGGAAAGGAGAGTTTAATCCAGTGAAATTGTGTTTGAAAGCTATTTCATACCCCTAGGAATAAAATCTGAATAGCAATTCTGCTTTGCTTCCACCCTTTTTCCACCCTTCTGTTAATATATTACCATTTGTTATGGAATCGTTAGGAGACTTTTGCCCCAGACGTGGCTGCGTTTTGCTGAAGGATGAAGGACTCTGTGGGCCTGAGCCTCCTCTTGCTCACAGGAGCAGCCAGAACTCAGTGATGCTCCCAGGGAAGCGATGTTAGATTAGCACCTGAGTGGGAGCAGAATCCGGCCCGGTTTGTGAAGCCCTTTGTGATGCGTTTGGGTGAAAGCCCCACCACGAACGGGCTGTTTATTGCAGGCACAGGTCCCATCCTAAAGCAGGCACTGATGGAAGGAGCTGCAACTCTCTGCCTCAACAACTATCGACTTGGAAACGACGCTCTCAAAAAGCAAGGATGAATCAGAAAAGATTCGGCCCTGCAAAGATCAAAATGCGTTTGACATCGTTTCGGTGTTGATGTGAAATAAAGTGGCTCTAAAAGTGTAATCGGAGAGCAGAAATCCCCATCATCACACATAAATAGTGCCCCATTTATCCAATTACACTCCCTTGTTTCATTACAATGGCCTGGAATATATTTCTTAGGAATACAAGGCTTAAAATTAATAATAGAAAAGGACAAAATTGCCATGTATATTTCTCTAGATAGATTTTCATCTAACAGCAGGACTTCACTTCTGATTCACTCGCTGGTTCTCTCTAACCTTTACATTATTCATTAATCAAACTCGAAACCTGCTTTCAAAGTCAGTGCATGGCAGTAATTATTTACAGTTGTGCATAGTATTTAATTTTAAGCAATGACAAAAGCAGGCATGTCCAGAATCATAAGGCTTATCATTTTTCTTCCCTTGGAGGTGAACTATCTGAAGAAACTAAAAGTTGCAAACTTCTTTTCAATATCTCTGCTGCCATCAAGACAAAATGCAGTGCAACTGATACCTTTGAACTTGTACAACTAAAAATAAATAAAAGTGAAAATTAAGTAATATATAATGTATTAACTCCTTTAAATGAAAGGACTAAGGAGCTTTGCTATCAGCCTTGATGGGAGATTCATTTCTTATTGCACAGTCTGTCTCCTGCCACTTTGAGGTATTTTTTACCATACAAAACAGAACCTCAGTATTATCCCTGAAAATGAAAGTCAGTTTTAAGAACTATATACAACAGGCACGTCTGCTCTTTGAAACTCCCCCCTATCCCCCACAAACACACAAATACAACTTCAAAGCAGGAGAACTATTGCAAATGTATAAACCTACTTCAAATAGTTCTGCTGGCTGAAACTGGACTGCATTTGCAGGATTTTGCTCACCTGAAACAACATTGATCTGAGGAGAAATCTAATCAAAGAAATGCACCACTGAAGAGCAATGCACATTTCACAATGAGAATGAGAAAGCAGAGACCTAATTGTGGTCATACGAGTTTCTCCCTTGTCATTAGGATCTTAAAAACGCTGTCGGATCCTGGATAAAAACATCTCTTACTGTATCTCAGCAGGAAAGCCCCAGGAAACAACAGCACGGGCTTTGCTCGCAAAAATTTACTTATGTATCCTATGTTTCTAAAAAAGGACACCGTGCCCCTGCCACGAAATGATACTACACACATTCCAAGTGAAAATTCTATTTTGAAACCCAAATAAATTGAAGCCTTATATTCCTGACAGAGAGAAAAAAGGAGCAGTTCTAGCACTGTCACCGTGCTGATCAGCATCCATGAAAAAAACAGCTATTTATTTATCCTGCAAGTTGAAAATGGGAATGCCTCGTTCAGATCAAACCTCTTGGTGAAGAAAAGAATAACAGCGACTCTGATAGCAGAGTTCTCCCGAACACATGCACATATATATATATTTATATAAATATGTGTATTTCTAGCGGAACTGGAATTTATGGCGACAACCATAAATTTGGGATCTCTGCCTGCCAGGAATCCCAACCTGCATAGGTACATTCACTGGGCACGTCCCAAAAGCCTCTGCCTGCAGCCCCATTGTCCTGCACCCAAAGCAATGCAGCCAAAGCTGGGAGTTGATAAAAGTTCTGCCTGTCCCAGTTTCTCTGGGGTGACATTTCCCCCCGCGTGCATCCCAAGCACTACTTCACAAAGTTTATTCAAGTGTGCCACTAAACTTGCCTGTGCATTTTGTCCCACGTTTGCCGTGCTACACCCTGGAAATATTCACAAGGGCGAGGGCAAAATTTTAAAGTCAAGACATCAAATATGAGTTTTCTTGAAAGAACTATTCCGAGGAAGGACACAAAGGGAAAAAAGAAGGGAAAAAACCCGCCTACATTAAAAGCCAAACAAGATAATAATTGTGCATGTCTGGCTAAGAGAATCTAGAGGGCAAGCCTTACGTCATTGGCACTTGGGTTACCATGGTGAGTGATTTATTGATATATATCAAGAATGAATAGATCAAAGGCAGCAAGATGACAGGTGATCAATCAAATGTCAAATCAAAGCTGGCAATCAACTGGAAAGCTGATTTTTCAGTGGGTGGGTCTGGCAGAAGAAAAATGAACTTCCATATTGCGCTTCCCAGAAACAAAACCCCAGCACACTATTAAAAAAAAAAAAAATAAAAAGCAATTAAGGAGCCTGAAAGAAAACTCTTTGAAAAGATTTACTATACAGACCCACTCGTCTGTTTCTTTTTCTTGGCCCCCAAAAGAAAAAGAACACCCTACAACGACAAACAAAACACTTCCAAAGTTGCAAACTATTTTCTTCTGTTAAAAAAAAAATAATAAATTGCAAAACCACTTGGCATGTGCAAATATATAAACTCGGCTACGAAACAAAAGAAGGATTTGATTTGAAAATGCGGATTGTCTTCTAACAGTCAGAACGTTTCATTTTATTTCCTGTTGCAATTTTCACCACCGATGATCAAAGGCTGAACTTCCCCACCGGGTTCATCAGCAGAGAGAGTCCCTGTACTATTTCAGGCACACACAGCGCTCACACACACACACACCCGGCCAGAGCTGGCACCAGAAATACGGCGAAATAAAAGATTAAACACCCCGACCCACTTCGCGAAACACACGGATCCAAAGCGAAAGGCACCGGGAGGGGGGGAAAACCAGAAAGGGAAAAAAAAATAAATAATAATAAATCTATCCTAAAGCGAGAAGCAAAGGGAAGCCTGAGTGCTTTCGGTTCGGGCAGGGGAAGGGGCAGGGGGAGAAGGGGCGCCCAGGGAAGAAAGTTGGGGGGAAAAGTTTCGGCAGGGCAGCGGCAGCGGGGAGCGGCGGCGGCGGCAGCGAGCCGGGGGCAGCGGCGGAGGGCGAGGGGACAGCCCGGGGCTGAGCAAAATCTTGGCAATAAGGAATGAAACTGGCTCCACGGACTAACGGAGGGAAAGGGAGGGGGAGGGGGGATAAATAAATAAAGATCCAGCCCGGAAAAGCAAGGGTGACCCTAAATAATAATAAAGATGGGGGGTAGGAGTGGAAGGAGTGGAGAGACAGAGGCTGTGTAAGTGGATGGCTTCTCCTTACCTGCAGCCCGTTTGGGTGCTTGCTGTTTCCTCCTTGGCATCGCTCTACTTTCTCCAATCTCACTTCTGTCCCCAGATCCGAGAGCCCTGAGACGCTCCTGAGCCGTGTTCCTCTGCCTCTCAGCTGCTTCCCCAGCACCCCCCTCAAGCCTCCCCTGCCCCCCTCCTTTCCACTTCACTGATAGGAACCTGTTTGGTTTTTATTTTATTTTAGAGATCTAGGTTTCTTTCTTTCTCTCTCTCGCCTTTTTTTTTTTTTTTTGGTTGGCTTTTTTTTTTTTTTTTTTTTA
>VZUI01050011.1:0-47713 GCA_013401135.1 Cettia cetti
TTTTTTTTTTTTTTTTTTTTTTTTTTTTTTTTTTTTTTTTTTTTTTTTTTTTCAATGCAAAATTAATGGTATTTAATCATTTCATATTCTGAAAGGTGCTCAGGAGTGCTGCTTGTGGCTTCTGTACAGAAATATATGTGACTAGTTACACTCCTTGAACTCTTACCTCCTCATAATTTCAGACATGATACCTGTCTATTTTCTCTCAAACTACTTTGGATGATGAACACTTACTGTCAGTTTGACCTCATTGTATGTCTTTATAGCATATAAAGTAAATGTTCTTATGAGAAAAAAAAATTTCTTCTATTTTCTCCTGGTTGCTATTTTTCATGTTAGTGGGGATAGCACAATTGTAGACATGTTTTGTTTTTATCACATGCTTTGACCAGAATGAATAGCTAAATATTTTTGTTCCTTTTCTTCTGATAATGGTAAATTTATAACACATGGATAACTTTGACTCTGTAGTAAATTGATTCTTTCTATAGTAAAATTACATATTTTTTTAAGCTTCATTAAATACCTTGTTTTTTTGCTCTTCATAGAAAGTATATTCTTTTTAATCCTCAATCAATGGAAAGAATTTTACAAATGACATAACCTCTTGGGTTGTGTTTAGTTGGGATTTGAGGTAGTGGGATTGAGAGGTGCTCTAAGTGAAAATATAAATAGGTATCACTTCCAGTCTTCATTTGGGTAGATTTTCTTGGAGTATCTTGCTAGGATGAATTCGAGCTCAAATTGGGAAGAAAGTACTTATGCAAGTTGGAGGTGTATGCACAGCAGAAAGCATTTTGTGAATGCTCCTTGGCATTGAACTATAAACCATGCTTAGCACAGTGAGAAAGATGGCCAATAGTAAATTTTTACAAATACAGCAGTTCTCCCAATCGCTAATAAAAAAAGAAAAAAAAAATCAGACAGGCTGCTGAAGTTCTACTTCAGAAATCCCATAAAATTCCCATTATGAGTCTGAAAAAGTTGCATTCACATGCTTCAAGTGACTTAACATGTGGTAGTTTCACAGTGGGCTGAGTTTGTTCATGTGAGGACATCATGTCCAGAAGGTTTAGTGTTCTTGCACACAGAGTCTCCTTGAAGTGTGGCAGTATCATCCCTCTATGTCAATAACAGCTGATTTCCTCTTGCTTTAGTTCAGGAACAGCTCATTTGTCACTCTTCCTGCTGCCAGCTAGGAAGGACGTTTTCTCTGGGAAGAGAAAGATCTTATAGATTTTCTCTTCCTTTTTTTTTTTTTTTTTTTTTTTTTTTTTTTTTTTTTTTTTTTTTGGTAAAACTCTTTAATATATTCAAAGAATTTCCTAGTAGTATGAGAAAATTTCAGTAAGATTTGGAAAGCTTATTTTCATGTAGAACTTAGCAAAAAATTTGAAACTGGGTAGAATTTGGAAGCTTTCTGTTCCCCAGAGCCAAAGATAGTAGTTTACAAGAGAATAATTTAACTATATTTTACACTGCATTTTTAAAAGTGCTGAAATCAAGAGAATGTGCTGAAACTGTGGCTTGTTGTGCAAGATATTGATTAAGATGAAATACTGTTGGTTAAAAACTCTAGTTCATTTACCAACATAAATTTGATGTTGAATATAATGACTAAACCCCTAAAATTTAGATGCAATTCCTTCATAATTGTTTCTGTTATCCTCTTGATTTTCCTAATACTTAGGTGTTAACTGTGATGATACATGGTGAGTATCCATGCAGGATTTGTAATTTGAACCTTCAGCAACCTATATCCTACCATAACTCCTTGCATATGTGTAAGTACAGAAGGGGTTCCTTTTGCATCAGCAGGGGGTGGTGGTGGTGAGATTTAGCATTTAAGATGTTAGCTGAAGTTCTCAGCTGTACTTTAGTGTCGATATTACTCTTCCCCTAAGTGTTGGATTTAGTTTGTCTTCACACTGCAGAAACAAGTTCCTAGTTCTATGTGTGTGTGATTGATTGACTACAATCAGATTGCTCAAAGAAGAGAAGTGTTCATCTGTGTTTATTTACAATTTTTTAAAATGTTTTTAATAATCTTTAAAAGGGAAGACATTTGACCTATGATTTTTTAGCTGCAATATTCCAGACTGCGATGTTGATGTTATTAAACTAAGTGGGGTATAATTTTTTTTTCCAGGTTACTTTACATCTTTTGGGATGAAAATGGCAAAACAGAACTAGTGCTGTTGTTTTCTAAACACCTTAAGACCCTCAGAGGTTTCTTTAAATTGAAGACCCAACACCTCATCTTGAGTAGTGCTAAGAGCCCTACAGATATTGCAGGGAACTCTTCAATTTGCCAGCCCTGGCTCCTTCAGCTCCAAAATGCATATCCTCTTCCTTGCAGTATCCACTGCTGCTTCCCTTGAACTGCTTTGTTCAGGGATTAATTTTCCTCTCTGGTGATCGCATAATGCTGGATTAAGTCCAGGTCTGAGTCCTTGCCACAGTCAGAATATTCCACAATGTTCTTGGGATAACATCAGATAACATTTGAGCAGATTTTTTCCCTAGCCAATTGAATATCAGTCTGCTGCAGAAATTTGAGGGAGACAGGGGACAGTCTGGCCTAGGATCTCCCTGACTGTCAACTGTTGTAGAGGTCAAGAATGGAGATTACTGTCATCCTTAAAAATGTCTGTCCTATGTTCCTCTGAGGAACCTCCACTAATGGATTGGTAGGAGACATTGCTGGCTTCAGAAACTTGTGATGTGACAGGACATATTTCCTATGTTGCTACACATCACCTGGCTTTCTTCACATTCCCTGCTATATAAACAACGGTCATATGTGAGGAGTAAGAGGGAAAGCACATCCTGCACACACATAGGGGTTCTGAACTCTGCTACTCCCAGGTGTTTGCAGATGTTTTCCATTGCTTAATGATGCCCAAGTTGGCAGGAGCAGTGTTACAGGTCAGGGAGGGTCACATACAACTTGGGGCTCGTTTGTGAGAATATGGATAGCCTGTCTTTGGGCAGTTTTGCTGCAGAAGGTTTATCATGTGTATGATTACTATGCTGATTGAGATGAAGTGAAATTCTGTTATGTTTGCCTTACTTGTTGAGAAATTTTGATATTCTTTGAGGTAGAAATCCATTCAAGACTTTTTCTGTGAAATATTCAATAGCAGGATACAAAGCCAGATTAAATTATACTCTTTTGAAGGACATCTGGTAAGGAAATGAGAATCTTCCATCAGACTAGGCTAATAAAGTATTTAACCTGGATGATTCTTTTTTTGCACATATTAGGAGCTACCATGCTTTATTCACTTGGTAAATACACTTTCTATTTCAGAAGCTCTGAATACATTTAGGTGAGCAGGTTGTTGCTTTGCATCTTAATTTGATTAAGTCTTATACGGTCCTTTCTCATTATTTCACAAAGGTAAGAGTTTGTGTAGCAGGCTATATCTTTTTTCCACTTCTGTTTGCAGAGCTGCACATCGTGCTGGAAATATTTTTCAGGTCCAAATTAATTACAGTACTGTTAAGGTGATTTTCTTTTGGTGTCAATGGAAGAAGATTAGGTTTCCTAAACCAGATTTTTCTTTTTCCAAAACACTGGCAAAATACTCCAGTCTTATATAGCTATCAAAAAAAGACATCACCTTTTTTGGAATATGCTAAATGTCTCACCTGGTAAGCATTTTGTAAATCCTTTTTTTCAGTACCTGAATGGAAACAGGGCAATTCTAAAAATCATGCACAAAGAATTTTTTTTTTCCCCAGACTATCATGTAGAGGTGATAAGTTGGTATTCATTTATTCACTTATTGGAGAACTATAACAGGACTGAGTGTGCACAAATCTAGTCTGTAATCATTAGTCTATGTGGCAAGTTACAACAACTTACCAAGTGTGAGTGATACTTAGTGTAAAAAGAAGGGGCTTTAAAATGTACAAAAAGCACGTAAGTGCTTAATTTCCCATGGAGTTTACAGCTTTGAGCTCATTCTTGAGATTTTTTTAGTAGAAGAACAAAGAAAAAAAAAAAAAAGATTAGGAAATAAACCAGACATTTGTCATTGCGCAAAACGTGTTGGACCCATAATAATTGCTGATGCAGGTTAGGTACCACTCAACAGCTGTCTGACGTGCAGACTGGACAAAATGCCAACCCTGGATTCAAGCTGTTACAGACCAACATAATGTGTTCTTATTGCTTCAGCACATAGCATACTTCAAAGAAAAAGTAAGCAAGAAATGTACTGAGGGGACATAATCAACACTTCTGCAACTGATATTAGTCAACTTAGCTCTTGGTTGGGAGGGGTTACAAATTGAAAAAACAGCCCAGTTCTTACATGTTAGAGTGAATTATCATACCATAAAGAAAGACCTCAGTATTCAAATGCAGTTCCACAACCTTAGGCATTTAACTGTGTGTCTAAACATGTAGATGTATTGTATACTTTTATCAGTTTCAAAAACTATTTTTGGCAGTCAGAATAATATGCTGATGAGACCTACAGAGAACTGAGATTTCTAGAAAGATGTTGAGGTGTCATTTATTTCTCTGCTTTCTACTTACTGTGTGGATGTTTCTTTCATGTATTTCTTCTTTTCAAGACTAATTATAGTTTTTTAAAATCTATTTTCAGCTCTTTCAAATGCCTGCTTCCCTCATCTGCTAATTGTCTTCTATTTTAGTTTCTTCTGATGTTAGTCTCCCCCAACAGAGGCATGCACACACACATACCCCCACACACTTTCTGTTATTCTGTTGTCTCCAATTCTTTTCTCTCCTCCAAATGTAACTCCTCACTCTGTTCATGTGGAGGTTCAGTTTGTGTAGCTGAGAATGAGACTTTCTCCTCCAGGTTAGGTATCTTGTCATCAACACTTTTGATTTTTATGTAAAACTGACATGTAGCTCTTTATCTTCTCATCACATATTGCTGCTTTTCTGTTTTATAACAGCTTTTGCATTTTTTTCTCTAGAGGATATTCACTTGTCTTTCATGATGGCCATTGTATATTATTCACTGAAATTTGGGGGTGGTATTATAATTATTTTATCAGATTCACACTTAGATTACTGATTTACATTAGAAAGCTAATCATTCATTGCATATTCTCAAACACACAAAAAATATGTTTAGATTGCCAGAAAGTAAAAATATTACAAGTAAGTGTTTTAATCTTGATGTGGAATTAAAAGCTCAAGTAATCTTTGCAAATGAATGGATGGACAAAGAGCCACAACTGAATAAGTTTGTGCAAAGATTGTATAGTTAGACATGTTACTTTTTAGTAGTACCACAAAGGCCCAGCCCCAGTCCAGAAATACACTGTGGGCTGTAACAGCAGGCAAAGTGGGTTGCCATACTCTAGGTTTCATACAACTGGGGAATGACATCCTTCCTTGAAGTAGCATTTCTCTTAAATACATCAAATACATCAGTGTAGGAAATAGAATGGAGGTTAGTTGCAATATGCTATTTTTCTAGTATTTTTTGTATGAGCCTGTTAGAATAATTTTATTTTCCTTTCTGAGTTTCTGGCTTTACTTTGGTCCCCAGAACCATATCCCATAAGACCTCCATTTAACTTTAGTGCTTGTATCCTAGAAGTTCCTGCTATCTTCTTGTCTTCCCCAAGAAATCTTGTATGTGGTTGTCTTCATGTAAAAATGGCTTGAAACAACAAACACGGTATTATCAAACCGTAATTGTTTATGAAGCAAACTTGGGAGAGCAAAAGGTGCTCATTTATAAATGAAATTAACTCATTTAATTATATGGCTGCATTTTTACAGCTGGCATTTGCTTGACGCTTTGCCTGTCCACAATACAGTGAGTGATCAACTGTGGTGACTAGACAATAATTATTATTTATATTGCAACTTTTGAGCTGTTATGTGCATACATGGTGACTTTGGTTGTTCTATAAGGGCTGTTGAGCCAGAAGAGGTTAGTTACCTTTCAAAAAAATTATGAAATGTCTACAGTTCACTGTAAGCTCTAATATGTGCATTTATAATGGGCTAACAAGTACACAAACCTAACTGGCCAAAACATTAAATCCCCAGTCTAGAATCTATTAACCCTTATTTTCACTGTAAGGATAACAAAAAATAAAAATACTCTGGAGAAATACAACTGTGTGGTCTCATGAAGGCTGTTTACATGTCCACCTGAAATGTGTCTGGAAAATGTCTGGTCTCTTTCATTCAGTAAATGTTACTATTATGGTAGATTTATTTATTTATTTATTTTTACTTTCTGAGCAATATTGTTATAGGAGTAAAGGCCTGAAAACTGAACTCCATATTCTCATTTTAGTATGTATTTTCACCCTTTTTTTCCCCCTTCCTTTCTTACACCTACAACATCTCAGTTGCTGCTGTTGTGTGGTGATTGCAGTACTGTGCTCTACGCTCATCTTTCAGAGATAGCTGAACCTTACCCAAAGACATTTTCTGCCCTATTTTTCAGACTTCATCTTAATTTTATTTTTGTATGTTGCTTCTTACCTTGCCCCACAAAATAACTTTCCTTACAACAAGCAATATAGCTCCACCAATTTGAAATGAGGAAACAGAGAGAAAATCGAATAGCAGGAGGTATAAACAGTTCAGTTGCATGCTACATAAGCCCACTGGCTCTCTCAACATTTGGGCTTCTCAGCTGAAGGCTTTGGCTTTCAAAAGACAGCAGGCTGCTCAGGGAAGAAGTTTATGTCTTCTTGTGCATGCCTCAAAGATACCTGAGGGGGAAAAAGAAATCATATTCAAACTTTTGTCAACATGACTGGCTCGCGTGTCACAGGTTGCCTGTGTCTTGCAGAAGTGTGGAAATTATGTTGTTCTATCTCTGAGCACTGCATGTTGCCACAGAAATATCCAATATCACTGACATCCTGGCAAAGGAGTCAGCTAGTAGCAGCTAGTAGCAGCTGTCTCATTTCCTCATTCTACTTCTTAGTGTTCTGGGGTTTATTGATTAGTTTTCGTTACTTTTTTGTTACTTTTTGTTTTCTATTTTTAAAAATCTTTTCTCCTCCTTTCCCAAATAGATTATCAAGGAAAACAGAAGTTCCAGTATTTGAATGCCATTTTTAGATGTATGTCTTCTGGTCGTGCTTATGCTAAAATTCAGGCTGCAGATATAGCTGAGCACAGTGACTTTTTAGATTTTGTGAGAAATTTCCATTTTTGCTTTTTTTTTCTTTTTTTTTTATTTCTTTTAAGTCGTGAAATGATCTGTCAGCAGCCTTTTTTTGTCCTTTTATGATCCTTGGGTCTTCTCCTTTTCCTTTGTATTTTTCCCCTCTCCAAGTATTCTGGCAGCTGATGTGTTCTTTACAATCAATATAACTGCCCTTCATCTCCAGTGCCCAAAAGGTGGTCTTTTTGTAACTGTTCTTATTATTTAGTCATTCTCTTTTTAAAATAGGCATTCACTTCATACTCTTTATTCTGTGCACATTCACCACTTGCTAAACAGAGCGTGTCCCACCTAGAAGAGACTGTCCCTCCTGCAGAAATATATTCCTTGCTTTTTGTGTCTGTACTGCCTGCTTCTGATCCAGCATTGTGGCTGGCTGCTATGCAGACCAGTGGGATCTGTTCTTCAAATAATTAGATTTACACAGATAAAAATAGCTTTACCAAAAAAAAATAGGGATAGCTTTACCAAAAAAAAATAGGGATAGTTTTGTTCTGAGGAAAAAAAGTCTTTCCATAAATTTCTAGATGAATTTTCAAATTTTCAAAAATTAGGTTACGGTATTTAGATAGTTAATTCAGATTTTGATTGAGTACAGTGTTTCAGCAGGTATTCCCAATGTTATATCTTTTGTATGAGAAAATCTCTGCAACCCATGAAACTTTGGCAACTTCAGTAAAGCTGCTTAAGATCAAGCATTTTTTTCTGAAGGAGAAAGAAGATAAGAAATTCTGTATTTCATGTCAGTTGAAATGCCTTTAATTAAATGTTTAATTAATATGTTTTGATGATTTTTGCTAAAGTACAAATTTTGCATAGGAATTGCGTATATATTTTTTGGCTGACTTTTCATTCCAAAGGGTCTTCCAGATACCACAAGTGAACAACATCTCTTAATATGTTGTCTGTGTTTTCATGGCCATTAACATCTTTCTGGTGAGAAAATCATATATCTGTTATTTTGATTGGAGATGACTAAGTGCAGAGTTTACAGGCCTAAGAGCATTATGCTCATATTACCAGCTCTGTGCTATGAGATTTGGGCCTCCTTGGGTATTCTGTACTATGTACTCTGTGCAGGCTTTACTCCAACTAATCTGGACTGGCAGCATGCATCTGACAGCAAAGATGATGCAATCTGACTGCTGGTCTATGAGGATATTGCTGCTGGAAAAAAAAAGTGTTTGAAGGAGGGGAGCTTGAACTCCCGTGGGAAATCCAAGCTTGCTATCTTCAGTCTTCAGTAGCTGATGTGTATAAGCAGGACTTGACTAGGACTGCAGGAGCCTGTAGGGTCAAAACAGCTTCCACAGACAAAAAGTCAGAAGTGCAACCCCATGCTTTGTGTTTCATTCCAATCCCTTATTGGAATTTCTGCCTTTCTTTTCTGGAAAAATTTCTATAGGTACAAGGGCAGAAGTGTTGTGTCCTCTGGATCTGTATAGCAATCTATATCATCACAAAATCACAGAGTAATAGAATAGTTTGGGTTGGAAGGGAGGTTAAAGATTCTTTAATTCCACACCCCCTGCCAGAGGCAGGAACAGCTGCTAGACCAGGTTGGTCAAAGCCTCATCCATTTTGGCCTTGAACACTGCCCAGAGTGAGGCATCTACAAATTCTCTGGGCAACTCATCCCAGTGCCTTACCACTCTCACAGTGAAAAATTTCTTCATAACATGAAATTAAACCTGCTGTTTTTCAGTTTAAAGCTATTTCCTTTGTTTGCCTGTCCTTGTGAAAAGATCCTTTGAGTATGGTAGATGGTTCTGGTTCAGGTTAAGCAGACATGAATGGCATATTTGGACAGCCAGAAATTGCTGGGTATTACAGTAGCTGTATCATTTGCCTGCTACTTGGAACCTCTATAGAACCCAGTTTGCCTTCTGTTCCCTTACACAGTGGATCATCTGGTTGTGCTGCATCTTTTGTTCTCTTGTCCTGTAGCTTTCCAGTTTTCTTGACCATCATCAGCAAGTATCTTCTCTTTGCTACATGAAAATAGAAGTTTAAAGATTATTTTGTAGCTACAATAAGGCAAATGTGTAATTTATTTTGCTTTCTAGTTTAATTCGTCTGTTCTCCAGGAATGACGGTACATTTCTGTTTTCTCACAGTTTCTCAGATTCTGAGTTGATTTTTTTTTTTTTTTTTTTTTTTTTTTTAGATTGGGTTATTTAATCTTCAACCATCCTCAAGGTTTTCTTCTGTTGGGTTTACTATTAAGAAAAACCAGCTTATTTTGTCTTCTCTTGGCTTTTGCTTCTTCCATCATACTGCTGTTCCCTCTTGCTCTGTCTACCCCCTGTGACTTAATTATACTGTTCTAAAGGAGAGTTCATAAGGAGTTGAAGAATTTTAATTTTAAATGCTCAGACCTTCACATCTTGTGTAGGTAAAAATTTTATTAAAATCATTTAAGAAAAAGACCACTCTCTAAAGTTTGCAAGCTTCCCAGTACTGTAACATTTCAAAATGTACAGCTTAACTATATTCCAGTTTCTATGGCTTAGTGAATGAACTGTAACACCTATGGGAAGTGATACAGAAGAATGGTTTCTGATTTTCTTGGAACCAGAGAAGTTATGATCCAGAACTAGCAGTTAGAAGATGCATTTATTTAACATGTAAGGAAACTTCATTTCTAAAGCTTGTCCTGTTATAATGTTTGACCAGTGATTGCACGAGTATCTAATTTGACGTCTCCTCCTCTTTTGGCTTTTTTGCCTGCTTAAATGTGTATAAAAGCAGTGCCATAACCTGCTGCAGAAACATATGTATTTCAACAAATATTCTTTCAATCTTCTTGAATTTACCTACAATTATAGTAATAATTACATCCTATTTGTCTTAAAGTTGCAACATCAGTTTCTCTTTATAATTTTAAGCATTGGTGCTGTTTTGCATCTGTTGAGATCTTATTTTAGGATGGTTTTTTTATCAAGTAGTCTCTGATTTGGTGTTAATTCCTCCTTCCAGTAAGATCATCAAAAAACTCTTCTTAATGCCCAAGAAGTTTCTGTGCCTGCTGTATTCAAGATACAACCTTGACAGTAAGCAAGGATATTCCTTGTTTCAAAATACAGATATTCCAAAATATTCAACATTAAAAGGTTTCTTTGAGCCCTACAATTTCCTTCTACACAAACAGCCATTGGAGTCAGAATTCATTATTTTTCTCAACTTACTACTTCCAGATGAACTGCGTGTGGTTTTCTCCTTCAATTTTCAGCATTACACATGAACTGCTATACCTCTTTGTTACTTAAAAGCAATCAGATGTGCTTGCATCACCCCTGACCCCGATCACACTGATTTGAAGAGGGTTCTATTTCATTCCATGAGAAAAGAAGCATTTAGTAACGCTAGAAATAAGCACTGCTACAAAGATACTCAATTGGGTACAGAAAATCTTTGGTATGAACCTGTTCATAAGTAGCCCACTGGAAGTATTTAAATCTTCAAGACCAAGCACTGAGGTAGCAATATTTGTTATACGCAGAGCTGAGATTTGATTCTTCATATTGTTCTTGCCACTGTTATCAAGACTTGGTGCTTAAGACATAATTTGATTGAAGAATTCTTCAGACTGGCAATTTAGATGATCCAATCTCCCAGTTTCATTTCTCACCACTTCTGCTTGTTGTATGGAATCTTGTTTTGTAGGATGGGAGGAGACAGAAATTACAAAGGTCTAAATTACACACAAGTAATTGTCTTTGTCATACTCCTGTTTTCTGCCATCCTACCTTCCTCCCTCTTTCCCCTTTTCACATTATGCTGGTTTTCTCCATAATAGTATATTTCCTTATTCTACAAAATTTTCCATTTTTTTAATGGACTTCAAAGGGGAGAAAGGGTGGAAGTTTTCTGTATGTAATACCCCTGTGATTGACAGTCTTTTTGCCTCCTGCTTCCTAGTAGGTAGATAACGCTTGCTGTATGGGATCTTGTTTTGTAGGGTGGAAGAAGAGGGAGGACTACAACAAACACAAATAGTGGTATGTAATTTTCCCTTTCTCCTTTGTGTCTCCCTGCTTACCAGTCTTAAAGCAGAATTTTCTGGATCACATGGTGATACCTTGTACTGCTATTTGCTGCTTTTTAAAAAAGCACATCTTCCCAGATTCTGTTAATTTAATGCCTGCAGCATTTTAAGAAAGAAGGCCAACACAAAGGTAGTACAACACAAAGGTAGTGAATCTGACTATGCTTCATCTTGGACACAAATTGTCTGAAATTAAACTGATCAGGTTCTATAGCCTATTGCAATATGAGAAGTCTTCTAGTCATCTAGTATCTTTAAAAACAGGTTAATGTGTATGGGGATTTTGGAGAAAACAGCTGTGATGGGGAAAGAGTAAGCATCTTATTTAAACTAAAATCAGCTACATGCACAGATTGCTATCTTTTTGAAAAGCTAATGCTATAGAGCTGATAAAGGACTGCCTGATTTTCTGGTTCAAGTTTCATCAAAATGTTGTAAACTTAAATTCTAGTTGCAAAATCTTAGTTTGAATGACACAGGGAGATGGTACTCAGCTAGGCATAATACAGATTATCTAGCGGTGAAGGGATCATTTTTGTAAAATAAAGGGAAGATTGCTACTAGACAGAGAAATTGTATTATTTCTAAGGGTAGGGCAGCACTAGAAAGTATTGTGTTGTGTAGTGTTTGAACATTTACTCAAAATGCAGAAGCTGTTCAAAAGTCATTGTCATTTGGTGTGGGTTTTGTTGAGATTTCTTCCGTCATAAAGCTCTCATTTTTGCCCTCTCATTAAAAAGATACAAGTTGTTTATCACAGAGATACATAAAACATCAGAGATGTAACACAAAAACATATGGGGAAAAGGCTTTATTGAATTTAGTTATCAAAAGGAATAGAGAAAACAAATGTGTCAGAAACTCGTTTCAAGGAAGATACGATCTTCACAAGACCAATTTTTCTTTGCATTGTTCTGGATTGTTGCTTCACTATTGACTGAGAAGAAACATGTCTTCTCAGTGAATCATTCCTAGTTTCTATGACACCCCTAAGATCTGCACAGTACAGCTACAGCAAAAACAAGTCATATTTTCAAGGTCTGAATAGCTGTGATAATTAGGAAACAAGAGCTGCATTTGTATTTGCCATGATGATAGGAGAGCTTTTCCATTTCAGTTGAAAACAAGAACAGAACACAGTACATTCTCAACAGCATAGTGAATCTGCACTTCTTTTGGTAACAGCACACAAGGGATTGGATCCTGTACGTTAGGTGATCTGCACAGATTTTGTGTCAAAAAACTAAATGGAAAAGGTAGAAGACATTTTATCTGTCTGATACTCAGTAAAATAGATTTTTTTTTTCCTGTGAGAAAAACTTGTTATAGTGGATTATTTTAATCCTCAGCATGTTGTTGTTGTTTATGGACTGACACAAGGCCTGTGATGAAGATAATTCTTTTCTCTCTACTGTGAAACTAGAAACAAAGGGATTTTGTGTGACCTCTCTGTGCTTGGTCCGTTTAAGAGGAATGTAGTGGCTGGATGTCGGGCACCCACCAAAATCCCTCTATCCCTCCCCTCCACTACTGCACAGGGGAGAGAAAATATAACAAGAGGTTCATGGGCTGAGTTTAGGACCAGGAGACATCACTCCCCAAATACTATCACAGGCAAAACAGACTTGAGGATATTAATTGAATTTATTACTATCAAAATCAGAGCAGGATAATGAGAAGTAAAAGAAATCTTAAAAACCACCTTCCTCGCAAACCTCCCTCCTTCCCAGCTTTACCTCCTACCCCACAGCAGTGCAGGGAGATAGGGAATGGGGTTATGGTCAGTTCATCACGCGCTGTTCCTGCCACTACCCAGGGAGAGGAGTCCTTCCCCTGCTCCAGCATGGGGTTCCTCCCACAAGAAGCAGTTCTCCACAAACTTCTCCAACATGAGTCCATCCCACAGCAAACAGTTCTCCATGAACTGCTCCAATGTGGATCACTCTTCCACGTACAGTCCTTCAGGGACAGGTTGCCCCAGTGTGGGTCCCCCAGGAGGTCACAAGTCCTAGCAGGAAACCTGCTCCAACATGGGCTTCCCTCTCCATGGGTCTGCAGGTCTCAGACAGGAGCCTGCTCCAGTACAGGCTTCTCCGGGGTTCACAGCCTTGTCTCAGGCGTCCACCTGCTACAGTGTGGTCTCCTCCAGGGGCTGCAGGTGGATCTCTGCACTTCCATTTACCTTCATGGGCAGCAGAGGCACAACTGCCTCACCATGGTGCTCAACATGGCCTAAACAGGAATCTCAGCTCCAGCATTTGAAATACCTCTTCCCCTTCCTTCTTCACTGACCTTGGTGTTTGCAGGGCTGTTCCTCTTATTCTCTCTTCTCAGAGAGCAATTACATCTGCACAATACTTTTTTTTTTCTTTCTTGTCTTATCAGAGAGGCATTACTATCAATCCTGTTGGGCTTGGACTTGGCCAGCAGCAGGTCCATCAGGGAGCCAGCTGGCACTGGCTCTACTGGGTGTGGGGAAAGCTTCTGGTAGCTCCTTACAGCAGCCACCCCTTGTTCCCCAGCTACTGAAACCTGGCCACACAAACCCAATACAAGGAAATCCAGATTTTTGGTAGAAAGATTCTTCCCAGACTAGGGTAAAACCTAAACTGACATTGTCAACATGGAGAAAACTACTCCATCATGATGGAAAATGAGTCCCCAAAGTGCATTTCATTTAAATAATAACTGTATATTGTGGAAAAATATGAAATAAGATGATAAAGAACTAATTAAGATCTAGAGGTTTTGTACTGTTGGCATTTGGGAAAAAAAGTTAATTGCTTTTATTCTGAGGTTCATAACATTATCATTAATTTTCATGATAACTTTATTGCATAGACATGACACATATTGAATAGAGTTGTCTGTTTGATAGAAAATGCATGGGCTACTAAGACGTCAACAATAATGACACTTTAAAAGTTTCAAAAGGATGAATAATCACTGTGGATTATGTTCAATTTGAGCTGCTTACAGAGGAGTTGAGTTTTATTCCTTTTTTATTTTTTTTTTTTTAGTGGTATTGTGATTCATCTATGTAATAAAAAAACATTATCTGTCCATGCAGACTAAAACATTGTCCATTTTAATTTCAAGAGCTGTTCTTGGCCTAGAGTGGAGGGGCCACCATGTCTGGGTTAAACTGATACATAATGTCTTTATCTTGGCATGTGGATGAAAGATGGAACAGGAATGGGTGTGGAGCAGTCAGTGATTCTTTTACCTCTCACAGTGAAGTGGAATAGTGGTACTTGGGGACTTGTAGAGAGTCCTTTGTAACTCTGCATCACCTAGAAATCTGTGCTAGCAGAGAATACTCCAGTATCCATTTTATCTGATTTGCATATGAAAAATATATGCTGCAGCTTGTCAGTCTTGTATTTGCTGTTTTCTGCATAAAAACTTTTGCAACAGTGCTCCTAATGTGCTGAATTAGGTACATAGTTTGCTAAGAATACAAAATCCTTTTAAGCAACACTTTCCTGTGGGCATAAATAAATACTTAGTAGAAGGTGTGTGGGTGTGTTTTCTTCCATTTCCTAGATTCTCATAATTTTTCTGTTATAAGTAATGAAATATAACACTTAAGAATACTGAGGGGTAGGTTTTGAGACTGAATATTTACTCTATGAAGTTAATTTAAAAAAATTCTAGTTCTTCAGTCATATTGAATTTTTACTGTGTAAATTAGACGTCATGGTTTGAATTGCACTGGTATCTAAAAACTGCTATTCTGGTATAACAAATCAGAATAATAGGAGTCCTATGATGATGTGTATTTATTTTGCAGTTGATACATACTTTTAGTTGACTTTTCTTTGACCCATAGCTTAAAAGTTTCTTGTTTTATGCTAAATATGTTTATTTTACAATTTGATTGTGGCCTATAAAATAATTTTTGGGCCTCTGCTTCTGACATTTTAGCTTAAAATTACTCTAACAAGTTTGTAAATATGCCCATCCACTTTTTTCCTGCCTTTTTTTGGAACAGATTCCTGAGGGACACAAACAGGGTTATGATTCAGCTTAGCCCCCTCTATCCTCCCTAAGGTACAGGGCTTATTCATGCTCAATAGAGAGAGGAGCTGGCCCTACCAGAAGTTGATCCTTCCTAGCAATCTGAGCAGAGTTAGATACTTGTATTAACAGCATTCCTATGACTTGAGTTTGGTAAATTATTATTTCACAAATCCATTCAATAAATATATAGCTCCAAGAGTTCTGCTGGTTTTGTTCACGTGCCTTTTAGCTAATTTCTTCTGCCTGTGCAAATATGTGTATTATATTTTCTCTATGAAAGAGACTGGAAGACTCAAAGTTTCTCATTTCAATAGATCACCTTTTTCCCAAAGAAAAGAACTGTGCACTTTATAATGGTATGTAACACAAAGAAGGATTAATAATCTTCAATAAAATTTGATTTCTTTGCCCTATAAAGAAGAAAATAAAAACTTTATCATTTTGTCTAAGGAACTCTGTGCTATCATTCTGTTTTCTGGTTAGGAAATTGGTAATGGTTTTCCTCATAGATTATGACCTTTCTGAAGTTATCTTACACATGCTAACCTTCTCTAAAAAGTGAAAATAAATATTTAATAGTGAATTTTCTTCCCAGTCTTGTCAAAAAATAATTCATTTCATGTTTAATAAATTAGCAACTTATTTTTTCAGCAATATAAAAAAGAAAACTAACCCCAAAAATAGTCCATTGTAAAAGAGGGGAAGCTTGCAGCCATGTTAAAAAGCAAGCAACCAACCAACCAATCAAAAAAATCCCAAAAAACCAAACCCAGAAACCCACCTAGATTTTGTAAAATTGCTGTTTGGGAGTTGTTTTGAGATACAATCCTAAGAAATGTTGAATCATCAAAGATAACCATACATTTAGTAATTTCTCTAAGGTAACTTACAGAGTTCTCACTGAGAAACATGAATAATTTAATACTGTGTAGCATAAGACTCAGTATTTTTCAGATTCTTTCTCAAGTTTCCACATTAAATATTCTCAGTTTAAAACATTTGTGTTCTGCAAAGATTTCAAACCCTATGGAACTGGCCTAGAATTTAAAAGTCATTGCAGCTTCTCCACTCTCCCTTTGTGACCATCAATACATTTCTTCCACCAATGTTTCTGATCAAGCTGCATGCTGCTGTCTCCTCTGTTTCCAAAGGTCAGTCTATGACGTACCCGTACCATCAATTTCTTTTTTTTTTTTTTTTTTTCTTTTTCTGAAAGCATTTACTTTCAGGGCCAAAAAAGTATCACTGAGGTAGAGATTTGTCTGTATATGAAAACACATGGAAAGCAATTTTTTTTTGCATATAAAGGAGCCTATTTTATATGTTCACTGCAGAGGGCAGAACAGAAATCTCTGGTCTTATGCTCTGGACTTTGAAGGGAGAAATCAACAGTGGTACATGCTTGAATTGAGTGATCTGGAAAAAAATAGTCCCATTCTACACTCTTCATGTACACCAAATAACTAGATTTGCAAAATAGAATCATGAGCAAAGAAGTTTGTTGTGATTGAATATTTAGTAGGACTTAGATAATTTCTTACAGAAAAATAATACTCATTTTATACTTGTGATGCAATTATACTGTTCTCTGGTTTAAAGAAGAATTCACAAAAGTTACTGAAATGTCAAAATAGAGACATAAGGGAGGCCTATGTTTGAAAGAACTCTTGCTTCTATATTTGTCTAGCCTGGAACATGGTCAGTACCAATCCAATTGTTTTTGTTCCTCTAAGTTCTTACCTTATTTATTTGGCTTAATAACTGTGATTACGTTATTTCAATTTGACCCACAGAGTATAGAACGTTAAACATGCTTATTAAATGTATTAGAGTTAAATGATTTACCATGGAAACCGAGGGTTTCCAGGTCTTCATGCAATATTCTTGGAACACATCTTACCTATAATGGAGTTCATTTTGCCATCTGCTCTAATATCAATGAATTTTAGTGAAGCAAAGGAGGTGAGATGGGGTATGTGGTTTTTAAAACGTGACTTCTTGAAAAAAATTGAAAAATAAACATTCTCTATCAAAGCCAAAAGGACAACTGGTCATCTTTGTAACTCAATCATTCTTCACACTGTTACTTATCCCCTTCCCTAAGTTATCAATATCACATGACTGAATTTACAGAGGTTCTGACTGGAATTCTGCAAAATCGGTAAGAGCTGGGGCAGTCAGCTTTCTAAAAATAACTGGCCTGATTTTTATACTTTAGAGGAATTTTCACTCAAGCAAAAAAAATTTCTCACTGCCAGATGGTGATGGAAACATTACTACAGCAAGCGAATGTTAACAAAGATGCACTCAGCAAAGCAAATTGTTGCCGTAGCAACAGGATGCTAAGCATTTTCAAATAAATAAATAAATAAAATTAGACAGTATTATTTAGGTAGCACAATGGCTTAACCCCCCAAAAAAACTGGCATGATTTTTTCTTTTTGGAAATAGATGTGTTTCTTCTACATTTTGCTTAAAACTTTGTTACAACACTTTCTTGCTGAGTAGGTGCATTTTTTTCAACCTAAATACCCTTCTCATCTGTATTCATTTTTATTCCATAACAAATTCTGTTATTTAGTCCCTTTCCTCTCTTCACTCTTCCAACATATTTTTATAGCTAAACAGTCCATAGGATTTTCAAAAACTCTTTGGGGTTTGGTAGCAGGATATCACAAGCAGCAAAATTAATATTAGTGTTCTAAGATCTTCTCAGTGTCCTCAGCCAGTGACTGCCCTCCCACTGCTAGTTACCACCTAGAATTTTGTAGAAATGTGGCTTCATTAGAGGGTCTCAAATTTGATGCTTTGGCCCACCAAAAAGAGGCCTAAATGAAACCTTGGAGGAGGGAAGAGTTTGTGGTACACAGGAATGTTAAAGCAGGCGTACTTTAAAGAAAGGAAGCGGTAGTGATGTGTTTGTCAGGCACATGGCCACCTTTAGTGTTGGAGGGGTGGGCTGTGGTAGTTTGTGGTGTTTTTCAGAATCTAGTAAAAGCTGTTAGAGCCATACTGAAATTTGAAGAACATTTATAAACGCCCATATTCACACCAAGCAGGGAATGGAGGGGAAGAGTAGAGAAAGTGGAGAATGCACATCTTCATTTCTTAATCATCATAAACCACTTCTTTAAACAAAAATTTCAATCTGCTAAATCAAGAACACAATAGGCCATGGCTAATGTGGCAGGATTTTAGAGGAAAGAGATTTCTCATCTTTAGAAATGAGAGGAAATGGCTTGGTGGATCCATTTCTTGGTGTATTTGAAAAGTATCCTGACAAAGGCATGAAAATATTTGGCATGGGGTGGTTCTTGAACTGGTTTGACAACTTGTTGGTTCATGTAGGAAGTGTGGCAATTCTGTTGCTGTTGGGACAAAATAATTTTCTGTTTAATGTGTTTTCCACCATCCTGAACATATGGAATATTGATGTTGCTCCCATAGTCAGGCTCTCTTTCCTGCAGTATCACACTGTGTGTTGTATTGGCACCATCTGTCTCTATTTTAAATATTTAGATTAATGGTCTAACACTAATCCAATGTCTCAAACTCTTAATTGCTCTAGATGTGTAGAGAAAGACAAAGAGAAAATTATTTCCTCAAGGAAAACTTGCTCCAATTTGATTTTTCACTTAAAACATTTTTTAGATCAGGGCCAAATACTCTTATGCAGTTGGAGCAAGCGAAGTGTTCAGACGTGAATAATCCATGAATATACATAATAAATCATACTTAATTACATTTTGATGTCTGGGTAGAATCCAGTATGTTTTGTCAAGTCTCATAGGGAAACTGCACAGGCTATTTATGCATCATTTCATAAATTGTTTCACCACCAGGCTTCATTCTGTTCTTCAGGCATGTTTTTAAAACTGGCATCACTTGTTAAGACCAGCACTACTTTAGAGGAAGCACCAAAGAATAATCCAATGAAGCTTCACTCAGTATGCCCCCCCAAAAAATTACCCCTCTTCTTGAGTATGTCTTTTCTTTCGATGTAATAAGTTTAATCCATTAAGAATCTGTCGATAATATATTTAGTAATCTTAAATGCAACCTCTAACCTTCATTATGGAAGTGCAGGTATAATATTTACAAATAATTTTTCATTTGTAGAGGGTCAGCATCATATCTTGAGTGAAAGTGGTACTTAACTACTTGCTATAATTTGTTATCATTTAAGAATCATAGTATGTAGTTGTCCTGAAGAATTGATTTTTCATCTGTCTGCAGTGTGCACCCACATGCACACTTTTTAAAATATGCAATGCAGTTCCTTAATTATATACAAACCTATTCTAGCTTTTTTGCTTTCTTCTTTGCTTGGTTGGTCATTATTTGGGATGCAGCCTTCAAAAATTTGACCTTTAATTACTTATTACTTACCTTCTTTGCAATAGTAAGTACCTCATTTTATGTGGTTGCATAAACATGTGTAGCTAAAGATTTCAATTGTATTTCCAATCTAAGGCAAGAGTAAAATCCAGAGGAAACAAGGTAATTATTTTTTTAAAGAGCAAATGTCATGATATATATAAACACATTGCTACTTTAGCTGTTTACTAAATGCATTTATGTAATGTAGAAATGTGTGAGAATATATTTGTCTTAGCCTAAAAATCAGACATTCTTTTCAGTCTCTAATTCTCATGAATATTTGGTTATTATGACATACCTACTTAGTCTTGCTAAGATAATGCTTTGGTTTAGTAAAAAATAAATTATTTTCTTACAGCTTTCTTTACTGTAAGAGACAAAAGATTAATTCAGCTTTATTTGTCAGGCAGACCTGCAATCCCAAACAAATTTAATAAGGTAAGTATCACTGAACCAGTATCAGGAGGGTTTTGGAAATGGGTGATAGAGCATGAGAATGGTATTATAATTTTTGATCATTGGCCATAAACCTGCATTGGTGTCAGGTAAATATTGCTGCTGACTCCAAACGTGTGAAGTCTTGAAAAAGATGTCTGCCCTGAAGTATTTAGACATTCATGTCATAAGTACAGCCATTTCTTGGGCCAATTACTTCCTTCAGTGAGATCCTGATCTCCAAAAATATTTGGTTTCTTAACTGAGGCATAGCAGTTCTTCTGTCTCAAGGTTCTCCTCCCTTTGCCGTTGGTATCAGCAGAGCATTGCTGAAAGCCTCAACTGTTTATGCCACTTTCCCACTCTCAGTATTTTTGTGTCCCTTGTTAAATAAATCATTTCTCACACAGTTTGATATCAAATTTCTGAACCTACTGGGAGAGAGTTTCTTTAGACGGAAACTTCTTTTGGGCTTTTACACAATACAGGTGATTTTCTATTTGGTGTTATATACATGATTAAAATAGCTTGTAATGAAAATTAAATTTCATCCATTACAAATTGTCAAAGTTGGATGGCATTATCT
Source organism: Cettia cetti (assembly GCA_013401135.1). NCBI lineage: Eukaryota > Metazoa > Chordata > Aves > Passeriformes > Sylviidae > Cettia > Cettia cetti. The sequence continues at coordinate 20,660 of VZUI01050011.1, forward strand.
AAAATTACTACTTATCACTTTGGAGTAAAGAAAAGTTGAAACTGGAAAAATGATGATTGGTAATAAATGGATATATTTGCAGGCCCTAGAAAGTATATGATCTGCAGGACATTTTCATTAATAACAGCTTTGGTGACAGCAAGGATGGTGGAGGAAGAAGGAAGGTGGTAAAGCAGGTCTATCTTCTGTTTTAGGGGGGAACTTAGACTTTTAAATAACATGGGTAGGTGCCATCAGAATAATTTTTATAGATATTTTTGGCTTCAGCAATAGATTTTAATTTGTGTTTTACCAGACAGTGTTCTCATAATTTGTTTGATAAATACCAACTGTTTAATTTCATTTGCATGGAACATTCAGTAAAACTTTTGTGAAAGGAATATAGATCAGATAAATATCTGTATTCATTTTGTTTCTATTGAAAAAAAAAGAGAAAAGATATATTTTTGTTAAATGATGAAATTTATGTGACAGCTTGTGATTTTTTTATTCCACGTACTTTTACTAATTACAAAAACAAGGCACTGCTTTGTTAGTTTTGTAGCTCTGCTTTCACTGTAGCTGCTCATATGTAACCTAATCAAAGTTGTACCAAGTGGTAGAGGCTGAACTTAAAATATTTGTGCATGAAAATAGTGCTCACTTTCTCTCAAAATATGAAATATGAGGTGATAGCCTAACGGCCCTGAGTTGAAAGAAAAATTGTGTTTGCCTCCTTGTGACTTTGCTGCCTTTATTTTGTGTCATCAAGCTCATAATAGGTACTCAGGCTTCCAAAATGTTAGAAAAGTGCATTCCCTGAAGAAAAGCATCTTCTTGCAGTGTTTTAGGAGTAGCTGACTGCATCGTCATCATCATACTCCTGGTTATTCACCCTCACCATGTGCTTAACAGACAACTTTGCTGCCTCTCTTGGGATCCTGGGGACCATCCTGGGCTTGGACAGTTTTGCCAGTGTTGCTGTGAATAAAGGAGGCATTGAGCAAACCACTTAGGCACACAGTGTGTACTTTTGGCCTGGCTAGTAGACAACTTTGACCAACTAGAATTTGAGCTGACTAGCTTTTGCATTTAGGCAGTGTAAAGATGCATGGGAAAATCAGCCTGATATCCCAAGTTTCAGCGCTGAGTCTGGCTGTGAGTCCCTCTGTTTGCCAAGCTGACTTTGTTTACATTTGTATCCAATTTTTAAGTGTGGGGTGGGATCCAAACATTTAGGCATTTGGTAGTCCAGTGCTAAAGAGCCTACAGAACTTGGATTAGTTAAAAATTTTAATAACTTACGGTTTGGACCTAATGTCTAGCGCTTCACAAAAGACAACAGACTTCTGGTAAATGAGTCAAGCATTTCCATTTGTCTTCTCTGTATGAAGTTCTTCATTACAGCCCATTTCTGCTTGCATAGTTTCATTAAAGCAATGCAGTAATAGCTCAAGGTTGCAAACTGTTGGAAGCCTCATGAGTTTTAAAGTCCCAGAGAATGTAACTATTTTTTTTTTTTCTTTACTTCTTTCTTCATATTCTTGGAACTTTTTTTTTTAGTTTATTTTTAGGAATTTTACTCAAAGGGAGCCAAATGTAAGACTCCACTCTTGTGTATGCATGTACCAGCACCTTCAGTTCTCTCACAACACTTTTCAGACAACATTTTTTTTATCGGTCATTCTAAAAAAGTGTCTCACATTTACATTATTCCATATCTTATAGTATAAAAAATTATTATGAAGTCAAGGTTCAAACCATATTCAAAACTTTTAAATAAAGACTCCATTTCTTTCTGACCTTTAAAATTGTGTGCTTAGTGAATTAAATAGAAAAAGTGCTTCACTATCACAGGAACAGTTTGATGCTGAGTGTTCTTTAAAATCATCTCATTTACATCAGTGACTAAACGTGGCCTTTTTTCCCCTGCTCAATTCATTTAAGTATTTTGAACTGAAATAATATATCTAATGGAAAAGTCGTGGTAGCTGTCTTTCAAAATGCCTTTCATATTTTTAAAATAAAAGTAACACCAAAAATATTCTTTTCTAATTTTAAAGCCATATTTAGCAATTTAGAAGAGGAGATACTAATATATTAACTTCAAATAATTCTGAGTGTGTGGTGTATTTTGTTATAACAGAAACTGTTTTAAAAACAAGTACAGAAATACTCTGCAGTCAAATTTACTTAGAATACAGAATATTTAGAACACAGCTACCTTAGAATATCAGGTATCCTGCAAAATTATCAAGTGAGGTTTGAAAACCATGGAGGAAAACGTCTGAACTAGTGTCTTCATTTCTCTTGCTGTACTGTTTTAACTTAGATCATTCGCTTATTAGGTGCACTGGGCAGAAGATTTAACTTTTCATCAGTTTGGTTAAATAAATTTTGAATTTTGGCAATTAACTTGAAATGTTTATATGTGTGTGCATATAATATGTATTTTATAGAAAAAAATCTTCTATTATTTTCTAAATAATGGTATTTATATACCAGATATAAAACTCTTTTCAATTTGAGAGTTACTGCAGTGAGCATGTTTTCACTGTGCCTTTTAAAGGTATTTCACTTTGAAAGTATCTGCATTTAGCCTGGCCCAAGGGTTTTTTTGCTTATAGTGCCCTCACCTGTAACTTATGGCCAACTGCAGAACTTTAGCAGTAAAAATAGCTATTTTTTCTTTGAATCATAGCTTGTCTTGTTTTGACAGCCAGAAAGAGCTCATGTGTTCCAGCTGACTTATAGTAGCTTGCAATATTACACTTGAAATATTACTGTGGTTTTTAGTGTACCCTAAATACAGCTTATTTTTATGTCAAACCTCAGTTGTGTACTTACTCTAGAATGGAACCTGCAAACCCTAATGAAACAATTAATTTGTATTTTAATTTCAAATACTGTCCTTAATTTAATTTTTTTTTTATCCAGTTGTGGGATATAAAATACCAAAATAGAAAATACCTAGGGTAGGAGAAAAAAAAAAATCAGTGTAGCTGCATTTTTATTGTTTCTTTATTTTTCCTTTTCTCACTTCTATCACCTTCCCAAGTAAAATCTCTCTCGAGTTCACAAGGATGACAAGCACACCTTTCAAAAACAAACTTCATTTAAACAATTTTTCCGAAACAAAGAGAACTAGTAAAGCTAACCAATTTAGTCTGAATCCTTTTATCTGGATTTTATAAAAAAAATAGATCTTATAGAACAATTCTAATAGTGATCATTTATATCAGAACACAGACTCAAGTGGATAGGCCTCTACCTAAAGCAGGTACAGTTTTCTCATTCTCAGGTCATGCTGGTTTGGGACACAGGCAAATACAGCATGGGACACTTCAGTTTGCATTCTGACTCAGTACACAGATGCAAGGTGAGAGCTGATAAAGTAAAAACATTTTTCTAATTCCAGATCTGGATTGCAATAGCTTTTGTTTGACAGGAGAATTTGAATCTGGCAGGATCTTGCAGTATTGGGTTCCCAGGATTCCTATTTTGGGGGAACTTTTCTCTCTGCACTGATTTTCCAGGCTATGGATCTTCAGCACCTATGCTGCCAATTAAGCTGCAGAGGCAACTGGGGGCACAGTTGTAGAATGCCAGGTGAAAATAATAATTTCAAAAATCTTGTGTTGTTCTTTTTTAAGTAGAAAATTTATCACGAAAAAATTCAAGATTTTGGTCCAATGAGAAATGGTGTAAGATGGTGTAATGAGGACTGCACCTAGAGATCAATCACTGGAATTAAAAAGTTCAGATTTCTGCAAAATTTACAGATAGATTTCTTTGAACATGTTTACCAGCCAGGAGCTGACCGTAATTTGGGGATGCGCTTGGCTCTTTCTCTGAAGCTGAAACCTATATCCTGTAAATCAAAGACCGCTCCCTTGCATACCTGCACATTCTCCTTCTCTGCTAAGTCACCCTTCCATCCATTCTGTTCATACTAACCTTAATATTTCGCTTCCAAATTTTTGCCCAGTCAGCACTGGAGTGTGTAAGCTCTTCTTGTGCTTGATTACACAATAGAAGGTTGTGATTAAGGACAAATATCTGATCTTCATGCAGATACATTTCAGGGAGGCATTTCAGGGACTTGGGAGAATGGATATGTAGAAAATTATACGCATTGCTTCCTGTCTGCTTTATATATGTGTATGAATATTTACGCATGGTTACTCTTCTCATCTAATACCTCTGTGTCTTGGGCCAGGACCCCACTGTGCTGAGGCTGTTCCAAACAGTCTTTCCATGTCTGAAAGCCAAAATTAATGGGATATGTGGGATCACAGCCAATCTAAATTTAGTTTTCACCATATGTATTCCACTGCCACAAATTTAAATTACCCCTCCACCCCCCTGTCGCCTCTTTTTTTTTTTTTTTCTTCTATTTATAGTTTTGTTCTACTTCCCAGTTCTCAAACATTAACATTATGCTACAATAGCTGGACAATGAAAAGTGAGGACATATTTTTTAAAGGCAGCTCTTCCAAGAAATATTTATTTTGTGATATTTTCGCTGAAATTAGGTTGTTCAAAGGGTTTCTTTATACCTTCCTTATGAGCTAATTTACATAGGCAATGATTCCTTTAAATATCAGGTTTTATGTCTATCTTCCTCAATGCTCATTCCAATCATTCTTATTTTGATTTTCAAAACATGAGGTTATTTTAGAATGATGTATGGGCTGCTTACTACTAGTTCATGTGTGATATATTAAACAAACACTGGGAATTTGTGTGGGTACAACAGATGGAAAAGGGCTCAGTGATTTCTACTGTCCTGTAGAATAAGTGCCAATATTAACCTTGGGCAAGTATTTTGGGCTGGCCTTCCAAATGGGAAACTATCAGCCTTTGCAAGTGTTGGTGGGTAGGTTGTTACCCTAAAAGCATTGCCTCAGGAGCTTGCCTTTCAAAGCCTTGGTCTTGGTTGAGAGGCTAAAAACTGGAGTGATAAACACATGGCCATTTGCTAGGAAAGCCAGCTTCTTGCTTATTTGATGGAAGAGTTCAGGAGTTTCTTTGGAAACTTCCTTTATATTGCTTGAGAAATTATTGACCACAGCAAGCTGAGTATGATTTCTGACCAGAAAACGTTTTTGAAAATGAAATTAAATTGTAAGCATCCAGTTTAAGAGCAAGGTATTTTTATAGCTAAACACGTACAAAAAATCATATTCCTTTGGACTTATATGTTCAATAGCAGTGAATTTTGTATGCCCATTCATGTCTAGCATCGTAGCTGCAACTTCTATAATGTGTCATTGACAGAAACAGCCAATGTTGATCTTTTCTGAGGTGCAGCATATTTTGTTTCTTCTTTTAATAACGGTTGTTACAGCTAGCCTACAGATAACCTCTTTTTGAATATTTCTGTAAGGGCATGACTCCTCCTATAGGATAACCCTAAGGAGGGCATGACTCCTTTTGTGACAAGTCTCCAACAAGTAACAGCTTCATTTTAGAGAAGTCAAGAAAGCCTAAAAATCTGATTCTGGAAATAGGTCAGAAACTTCTAGTTCTTTTTCCTTTTCAAAAGTAAATTTCTTCAGTTTGATAAATCAAAATTACTATGGTATTAACATTTAAACCTTCCATTAATTTAAGTCCTAACTAATTTTTTTTTTTTTTAAAGCTGAAGCAATTTATTTCATGCTTTTAGAGAAGGTCAAGCAAAGGATTCTGACATGGAAAACACATCAGACATAATACTTGCATTCATAGCTCTTTTGTTGTGTCAAGGTAATGCATTTCAGCAAAACACTGGACTAGTTAATAACATTCTTTAAAAAACAATATGTTATGGGTTTTATCTCCCTTTGTGAACAAATAGATTTGAATTCACCTCCGTCTGGTTCTGATTTCTTTGAAAGTCCTTCCTTGGACATGGTATTATGTGATGACCAATACATTGGCAGGCTGTCTTTTGCCAAGGATTTGCAGGAGGTTCCTGCCTACTTTTTAGGCTTTTAATTATATTTCCCAGCATATTCTGAGAAAGTTTAATTTTCCAGAATACTTATTTACAATTAATGAAGTGACACTGACCTTCTGAAAATAACAACTTATTCTTTCTTTTCCCCTCGCTTCAAAATGTTCAATGAGAAATTTCTTATTCAAAGTAGAATATTGCATTTTTACTATTTGAGTTTTGATGTTTAATTTACCACAAACTGATCTCGGCTATAGCTTCTTTCAGAAGGAAACAATTTTTTCCTGAGTATAACTTCCATTTTAAGGTAGTATGCTTTACATAATAGTCTCACAATATATACATGATACATCATATTTTATATATGTCACATATATACACATAGGAAGTCTCATAAATATATCTGACTTACATAATCGCAATTATTTTGAAAGCAATCCTTAGCATATCCCATTCATTAGTAATAAGCTGAAAGTATCAGATCACAGAATCACAGAATCACAGAATCACTAAGTTGGAAAAGACTATCAAGATCATCAAGCCCAACCCATGCCCTAACACCTTAACTAAACCATGGCACCAAGCGCCATATCCAGTCTTTCTTTAAACACATCCAGGGATGGTGACTCCACTGTCTCCCCAGGCAGACCATTCCAGTACTCTAACACTCTTTCTATAAAAAACTTTTTTCTAATATACAGCCTATATTTCCCTTGGCACAGCTTAAGATTGTGTCCTCTCATTCTGTCAGTTGCTGCCAGGAGAAAGAGACCAACCCCCAGCTGACTACAGCCACCCTTCAGGAAGCTTTAGAGAGTGATAAGGTCACCTCTGAGTCTCCTTTTCTCCAGGCTAAACACCTAGTTCTCTCCACTCTCTGGGTCCAGGCATGCAGATAGTTTCTAACCCAGTAAGAGTGCTCCTCTCCCAGCAGTGGGCTGCCAGCTTTTCCAGGAGTATGCTGTGGGAGACAGTGTCAAAGGCCTTGCTGAAGTCCAAACAGACACCAGGCGGGTCACCTGGTCATAAAAGGAGATCAGGTTGGTCAAACATGACCTCCCCCTCCTAAACCCATGCTGGCTGGGTCTGATCCCCTGGCCATCCTGTAAATTCTGTGTGATGACACTCACTATAAACTGTTCCATTACCTTACTGAGTACTGAGGTCAGGCTACCTGGCCTATAATTATTAGGATCCTCCTTCCCACCCTTTTTTGTGAATGGGTGTCACATTGGCCAGCTTCCAGTCATCTGGAACCTCACCAGTGAGCCAGGGCTGTTGGTTAATGATGGAGAGTGGCATCTCAAGCTCATCTGCCAGCGCTCTCACCACCCTGGGATGGATCCCACTTGGGCCCATAGATTTATGAACATTCAAGTGGCTCAGCAGTTCTCTGACTGCCTCCTCCTGGATAACAGGGGGCCATTCTGCTCCCCAACACCATCTACCAACCCAGGAGGACAGTTGTCCTGAGGACAAGCTGTCTTCCCATTAAAGACTGAGGCAAGGAAGGCGTTAAGCTCTTCCTCATCTGCAGTTACTAAGTTTCCTCCTGCATCCCGTAGAGAACAAAGGCTGGTATTACCCTTCCTTTTGCTGTTAATATATTTGTAAAACCATTTTTTATTATCCTTTACAAAAGTTGCTAAATTAAGTTCAAACAGCTTTGGCCTCTCTAATGTTTTTCCTTCATGCCCTAGCAATTCCCTTAAATACTTCCTTAGAGACCTGACCCCCCTTCCAAAGATGATGCATCCTCTTTTTATTCCAAAGTTCCTTCAAAGTCTTGTTGCCCATCCAGGCTGGACGTTTCCCTCATTGACTCATCTTTTGTCACACAGGGATAGCCTGTTCCTGTGCCCTCAAGATCTCTGTTTTGAAGCACACCCACCTTTCCTGGACTCTGTTCTTAAGATCTGCTTCGCAAAGAACTCTCTGAATAAGTCTCCTAAATAGGCCAAAATCCACCCTCTGGAAGTCCAATGTAGAAGTCTTATTGTTGTTCCTCCTGATTTCACCAAATATTGAGAACTCTAATATCATGATCCCTCTGCCCCAAGTGGCCTCCAACCACCACATCTCCCACCAGCCCATCTCTGTTTGCAAACAACAGGTCTAACATAATCTCTCCCCTGGTGGGCTCACTCACCAGCTGCAACAAAAAGTTGTCCTCCATACACTCTAAGAACTTCCTGGACTGCCTCTTTTCTGCTGTATTATGCTCCCAGCAGATGTCTGGCAGGTTGAAGTCACCCACAAAAACAAGGGATGATGATCCTGAAACATTCTCCAGCTGCTTGTAGAAAAAGTTGTCCACCTCTTCTTCCTGGTTGGGTGGACAATAACAGACTCCCACTGGGATATCAGCCTCGTTGGCCTTCCCCTTAATGCCCCATAGGCATTCAACTTTATTACCATTAGTTTCAATTTCCAAGGTATCAAGAGCCTCCCTAATATAAAGGGCTACCTCTACACCTCTACCCTCTTTCCTGTCTCTTCTGAAGAGCTTGTAGCCATCCAGTTCAGCACTCCAGCTGTGTGAGTTGTCCCACCACACTTCTGTATTGGTGACTATGTCATAGTCCTGCTGTTGTACCATGGCTTCCAGCTTCTCTTGTTTGTTACCCATGCAGCGTGCATTGGTATACCTCCACCTCAGCTGGGCTGCTGATTTCACCCCTAGCTCAGGCTTACCACCCTTGGGCCTGTTTCCAGACAGCCCAGCTGCATCCCTTTCCCCCTTCAAACCAAGTTTAAAGATCTCTCAGTAAGTTCCACCAGCTCATGAGATAAAATCCTTCTGCCCTTAAGAGAGAGATGGAGCTCATCCAGTTCCAGCAGGCCAGGTGCTGAAAAAGTTGCCCCATGACCAAAGAATCCAAAATTCTGCTAATGGCACCAACCCTTGGGCCACTTTTTGGTAATGTGTATTCCTTTCATCGTTTTTCTCTGCCACCAAAGGGACAGAACACCACATGTGCTCCTGCCCTATCAACCACTTGACCCAGTGCCCTAAAGTCCCTTTTAATTGCCCTAAAGTCCCTTTTGATTGCCCTGATGCTCCTCTTTTCAATCTCATCACTGCCAGCCTGGAGTATCAGCAGTGGGTAATAATCAGAGGGCCAAATCAGCCCAGAGAGTCTCTCAGGAATATCCTGTACCCAGGCCCCAGGGAGGCAGCAGACATTCTGATCTAATATAAATTTTTAAACCTACCCATTAAACTTCCAGTGATTTGAAAAAGAAAACAAAACCCAAAAAGCAAATTAGGAGACAGGTCTAGCTAATTGCTAACCCACTGATGCCAGATTTTGAGCTGAATGTTCAAAAAACCATCATGTGTTTTTTACAAGATAAATTTCTACATGTGTAACCATGACTGTATTCCACTTCACTGTGGAAATAAAAAAGCCTCCCTTAATGGTTAACCTCACTATTGTCTGAGTGTTTTAATCCATTGTTTGCTTTCAATTTTTTCTGCATACATATTTAAAGAAAACCTTTCTAATATGCTTTAGTTCATGTTATCCACAATAATTTTTAAATCACACATTCTTCTTTATATGTATCCCTACATTTTGTGCAATGCAAAATCTTGATGAACTGCCTAATGAAAGTCTTTGACATTTCTTTCAATTCATAGTATAAGATTTTGTGAGTGAGCTCAAAGGTAAGATATTCTCACACAGTCATCAGTATGTGTGAAGCCATCAATTAGGTGTAAATTATCTCAATTCAGCAAAATGCATAACACAGCAGTGTCTTTTTGAATCTCTAGCTGAATAAGACAATTTTTCTGGGAGTTGTTTTCAACTTTTATTTATTTTAAAATATCTTAAATTATTATAATTTATTTTTATTATTTTGAGGAAATAAATCAAAATTTATTTCAGTTCTTAGACTGTTAAAATTAGATGTACGCAGAACTTTTAAACACTGGGTTTATTTCTCATGGGACACCTCCACTCATTTATCTTATATAAATCAAACTTGAGCCGATTTTCATCTGTGCTTCAGCCTGAGTATAAATTTCTTTAATGAATATTTGCGCTCAAAGTATTTAAGAAACAAATCAAATACCTTAAAAATATATATTTTTTAATATAAAAAGGTTACAGAAAATTAAGAAGATTTGGTATTATTTAAAAGCGATAGCATAATAAACAACTTTCTCAAGGATGATACTATACTAACTATACTAACTTACATTTGCAAACCTCTTTTCTCACTTATTCTATATATTTATGTTACATAAATGGGAAAATATTTCCTTCATGGTTTTTAGTAACTATTATTATGTCTTCTTTCTTCCTGAGGATTCCCCCCTTACCCTCTCTTTTTGCCCTACTTTTATTTATATTACTTAAGAAAAATTCAGTATTACTACTGCATACCAGGCTGGTGTTTTGGGTCCAGGCATTTAAAATCACAACTTTTTTGAGGAAATGCCACAGATTTTCTCATCATTGAAGCCTTTTCTTATAAAGAACAGTTATTTCAGCATATGTAACTTTTGGGGACAAATTTCTAATGGTTTTCATTAAACTAACCAGGTAATGTGCCCTGATACACCACCACAGAAAAGCAGAAACCATGTATAATGCAGTATTTTGTCATCTTTTTCTTATATTTCCTGTTGCACAAATAAATTTTCAAGCTGAAATAGCAAGCAGCTCTTTCCCAACTGCCTCAACAGAGATAAACATTTTTAAACACATTCAAAATAAATTTGGAGTACTGTAATTGGAAGCTATTTTGGGTCTAATCTATCAAAACTATTGACATTTTGCCATTGATTCCATGAAAAGTCACTTCATTAGTACTATCACTGTAATAAAAATAAGCACTTGTTATGAAGTGGGCTGGTATGAAAGAGGTTTTCAACATTATAACAAATAGAAATATGCAGTTTCTGTGTCTCACACAGCCCACTCATTGAACCCGTGTGTTTGAAATAATTGGGGAAACAGGTCAGTGAACAATTTAAGACAATCATAGAATATAAAGGTTGGAAAAGACCTCCTGGATCATCAAGTTCAATCTCTAACTGAACACCACCACATCAACTACGCCACAGAACTAAGGGCTACGTCCAGCTGTTCCTTGAATACTTCCAGGGAAGGTTCCTCCATCACTTCCCTGGGCAGGGCATTGCAATACTTCCTTTCTGAAGAAATTCTTCCTGTTGTTCAACCTGAACCTCCCGTGGCACAGCTTGAGGCCATTTCTTCTTGTCCTGTCACTTGTAGCTTCAGAGATGCCAAACCCCACCTTGCTACAACCTCCTATAAATTGTCCGAAATCATAAGTATGTTACTAAAGCCAGTCATTTGCTACACAGGGAAAGCCAAGGTAGGACCACAGAAACACAGACCTTCAGAGGACTTGTCCCATGGAATGACAGTTTTTGTGCCAAGTATCAGTGAAGTCCAGAGCAGAGGTCAAACCTTAAAAGCCTTGTACTACAGAATTCATGACTGAGACTTGGGCCAGACTGCTCTATATTTTCACAGAAATCTGAGATCACATACAGAGTAAATTAAAATAATTTGCCTTAACATTTATTCTACAGTTTTGTTTTCTAAAAGTAACTTAGTAGCTGATCTAGTAATCACAATGCTGAACTGTAGAACATCAGTGAACAAAATACAATAGTCCAAAAATTCCTTGAGTCCACAGCATTTCCTTTCTCTCAATATAGTCTTTAAATCATTGTATATCATTGGTATTGACTTTGAAATAGCCCAACTATTTGCATGAGATATTTATCTCTTTACAAAAAAACTCAGGAACATTCGTTAAAGTAGCTTTCCATTGATTTAAAAAACGCAACTCAATTATTTTAAATGTTTATGAAGTCCTTGTGATAGATTGCAGCCATAGACTTCCAGTAGCAGTAACACTTTTGCTAACAATAGCCAGACTAACATGCAAACTTCAGAAGTTTGAACACGCAAGGCAACCACCCCTTACAGAGCACTTTACATTTTAAGACATTTAAAACATTTTAAGAAAATATACCAAGCTTTTATATAGCCATTCATCTGGAGGATTCAGGTTCTTTGTGGTCTCACATTCCTCCTCTCTGCCCTCAGCACTGTGACTACATGGCAAGCAGGATCAACATGAATATCCAGCAGATTAACCTGCTGAAACTAATGCCATTTTTTCTATTGGATGTGTGAGCTGCTCTTACTCCCCCTAAAGCTGTTGGTCACTGGAAGAGGGAAGCAGTGCTCAACTAAGGGAGCTGTAGACTAGTGGATAAATCAATGTAAAATGAAACTGCATTTTGTTCAGGAACTGATTATCCATCTAAACAGACACAAAGCGAATGCAAAGAGAAATGTGCTCTTAGCTAAGACCTTTCATCTCCACAGAATGACCTTATCTTCTGTGACAAACAAATTGCATTTCTATACCTCTAGTCACTTCTAATCAAAATCAAGAGTAGGATCCCTTTTCTTGGCTCTTCATTGCTGAGCTCTACTTATTACCCCTTCAAGAATTTCAAAGCTGAGGATAGGAGGGGAGACATTGTCTGAACATGTTCAATGTCTTGGTGGGAACATTCACTGACTAACATTCATTGACATTTCTTTCATGCATCTTGCTGACATCAATATGGCAGTTAATTTTGCTTCTACTTCACCATTCTATGCAAGAAATGAGAAATGGCTAGATGTTCCCAAATTGCCTGTCAGCATTTAATTTGTAGCTCTTGGGTTTGTTAATGGTTAAGACACTTGTTATGAATCTTTCTTGTTAAAATGGCTTCTAACACAAGTATCTGACAGTATGCCTTAAATTTAAACATCTTGTTTTTAAGCTATATTAGGAAAAAAAAGATTTGCTGGTTTTCTGCTTACTAGAATATAATCTTTTTGTATACTAACATATTAAACTCTGCATTCAGATAAAATTTTGTTTGAACAAGAGAAACATCATCTTTCCACAACAACAGGAGAATAATCAAAAGATAAGTCCTTCTGCACCCAAAAATATTGTAGATACTTATTTTATGATATTCTAAGTAATGGCTGGTATTGCTAACTTTTTTTATAGGCAGCATGGACAGTTGAGATTTTCACAAATGACCAGCAAATAAGATCCCTTGATTTTTGTGTATCTAGTTTAAAATTCATTTTAAAGCCTTGTCAACTCCACCCATAAAACGTTCAGGAGTTGTCATCCCTAAGAATTAGTTCCTTTCATGCATTTTTTCTTCTAATGCTTTCTTGTTTAACTAAAATGAAAATACTCAATATTTTCACGTGACTTTTAAACATGAAATTTTACTGGTATAAGAATGCAAAAGCAGTATCCCTGTCAAGCAAAAAAATTTTGTGAATAAAATTTGATTCATCTGTAGTTCCTTTTTTGTACCAACAAGATAAAATTTTAGTTCTTTTCTTCAATTGTGCTATAAACTACTCTGGAATTGTTTGTATTTGTTCACTTGGTACTTACAGCCAGAGCCTTTTCTGGAGGCTGAGCTCAGAACTTTCTTTGTTACTTTAAACATTAGATTTATTTAATTTCTCCTGCCATAGTGCACAGCTAGCACAGAATAAAACTCACAGAATAAAACTCCTCATTTTTTAAAATAGCCTCTGCAGTTATAGATTTACTTGCTTTGGACTATAGATAGAAATATATAGATGTCTATATAGAGAAGAGATCTTAACTACGTCTTTTGCAGATAGGAAGGGTTTGGGAATGGAAGTTTGCAAATCAGGCAATGGGAAGGGACAATCTCTTTCTTCTTTTCAGGCTGTAGACCTGTACAGCAAATACCTTTTAAGAGAAGGGAGCAGCAGGTAAGTTGGTAGCCTTGTAACAAAAGAAAGAGAGGTTTCTTGGCTTTCATTTCGTATTGGTAGGGCAGTTCTTTACCCTGCCAGTGAGTGCTCAGTCTAAAAATCCCTTAGAGAATGGATGAATGACTTACAGGATTTAGAATTCTGAAGGGAAAGGCAAAGATTGTAGGTAGAGGGAAAAAGTAAGAGAGGGCAAAAAATTGGAAGTAGAAGATGGTGAGGCAGAAAACACATTCAATAATTTCTGCCACTGTTCAGTACTGGAAGCATGTCTGATGGCATGCGATTCACAAAGATTAATAACTCAGGTGACTAATAAAGTATTACGGAATTAACTAAGAGCATAATAATCCTCAAAGGTTGTTTATCATTCTTACTGCTCAGGATAGCAGAAAAAAATAAAAATAAATCATTAGTATTATCCCTTAATCCCTGAGATCTTCTTACAATGAATCTAGCATGTCCAGATGTTCTACTGAAAATGACTCTTACAAGATTTGAATGAAATTATTTCCATGGGAAATTATTTTGCTAAAATAGATTCAGCTAAAGAATTTTAATTTCTCTCTGCACTTTTCATTTAAGTATCTTCCTACTGTATCTACAAAAAGTTGTGACATTTGTGACCATATAAGCACAAAGACAAGTTGACTGTGCTAAAAAAAATCAATGTTCCCTCTCCCATTTCATACCAGCTTGATGGTCTTAAAGATCTTTTCCAACCTAAACAGTTCTATGACTCAACACACGAATGGCACTATGGCAACTGCAGCTTGACATGATATAAGCACTCCAAGGCAAAGCAACTTCACCCTATTTCATGCCTTCTCTGATTCTGGTCTCAACCTGGGCTTCAGCAAAGAAAGAACAGCTTCTGCAGTATCTCTCTCATACCTGGAGAGAGAGGGACAGAGCTCCAGAAAAGAAGAGAAGGAATAGTTAGCAAAATACAAGATTGAAAGAAAGAAAATAACCTATCTGCAGGTTGGACAAAATAGGCTTGTAAAATCTTTGAACCCAAACTGAGATCAGAGTTCCTTATAGGAAGCTGAATGCAAAAAGAGTTCCTGTTGTACCAAAGCTGTTGAAAGTTTCCCTCTCATTTCAACTAATTCTTAGGAGCACAGATTTATTTATAACCAGTAGAGGGTGGTGAGATTTTTTCAAAGCCTTGATGGGTATTTGTCTCCTTTGGACAAGTTGATCCATGTAGAGGGAGCCTAAATTTCAAACTCCTAGTGATGAAGTTTAGGTGACCTCAGTCTAGCTCTTTGTATCTTCTGTTATTATAAATCTGTATCAACTGCAAATCTGAATCCTCAGAGTTCTTAATGCTTGTTTGTATTATATACACATTCCTGCATGATCTCCCACTCCAAATTCCCACAGTGTTTTCTTAGCAATGTTTATTTGATTAGCTGAAGATCTATTAAGGGGTGATAATAAATATGAGGGGTTTTTTCAAAAATTTGAGTAATATTAGTATTTTTGGAGCTTAAATTGAATCAGTATTATACAAACAATAAGGGAATTGTCTTTGGTCTTGTAGTGAGGAAACCATAGTACATAAAAATGTGTTTTGGGTGACCTTATGCACTATTGTTGCTCTCTGTGCCACCTGCTGGTTAGATAATAGGGAAAGGTAAATAGAGCAACATTTCTCTCACTCTAATGTTCATCTTTTGAATGAGATTGTATTACCTGGATATTGTGTTTATTGTTCATCATAAAATAACTAGTAGCTTCAATTGTCAAATTGTCAGTTAAGGCAATATTAAAAGTGAATTAGACTCTTCTGAGCCTCTATGAACTTGGCTTTTAAAGAACACATACTGGTTTCAAGGGTTTTTTAACTCATATGATTTTAATTTTCTAAATGTGTGGTTTAGAATGTTTGTTGCTTTATGTTTTGTGGACAGAGGATAAGCAAAGAAATTGCCTCTAATTGATAGTAATATTGAGTTTGTCAGAGAAAAAAAAAGTTCTTTGTATTTTGAAATCTACAACTGTTCTTCAGAGTTCATTTCCTTTCCTCTACTAATAATTGTAATTACCACAAAAATAAGACTGTGGACACCACTGAGAATATGGCCTGATTTTTACTAAGGTTAGATAGTCTATATAGTTTAATTTATATTAAAATATGTACAGCTTTCTGCTCTACATCCTAACTTTACAAATATTCTGATGCTGGCAACAACACTGATTTCCTCCTAAAATTTTGTATTGTGGGAGAAGACCATTAGTGGGATGGATAGGTGCTGAAACGGAGATCACCAGTGGGCTGCAGGATTTGTCTTGTCTCAGCTGCCACAGAGGCTCAGTCCTTACAAGAGATGCCACATATACAGAGCAGCATAGCACTATGGGGGTACTTCAGTGGTTTCCAAAGGAAAGCTTTGCCACAAAGGAGAGAATAAGATTTGATTATAAGGGAGCTAAAACAAAATAATTAACAATTCAAAACCAACACAGACTGAATCTCAACAATGTGCAAAGGCTTTTTTGGTAGCAATACAAAGTTAATGAAGCCAAAGTAATGGAACAGAGCAGCAGGAGGATTACTGGTGCTGTCCAGCAAGTCGAGGAAAGGGACAGAGAAAACACATTTATAGGAAAAGTCAGTTTGCTGTGATTAATATTAATTTGAAACTTGAATACCCACAAGGAGATAGATCTTTGTTTACACTTCTTTGTTCATCTGGAGCAGAGCAACCCAGAGCAGGGCAGTATCTCTACCCCGCCTTTAAACTCAAATGAAGCTAAAATTCATTTTCACAAGGCAGTGTCAGCATGTGCTGACGGTTAGAATGAGTAAACTTGTGTATTGTGTCTTAGATAAATAAGGTATAGTGTTTAATTTTATGGCAGAACTGCATCAAGAGTATTTTTTAATAGTTGACTTAGTTCAATGGACAAAATTAGCATTAAGCTCATACAAAAGGCCAATGGATTATATAGCATTTTAATGTAAAAGGCTTTAAAATGGAAATATTCTTTCAAACTCAGAGTGTGTGGAAATGGCTGATGCTTTTCTTTTTTTTCCTCTGAAGATGTATTGGAAGCTGGGAGGGCTTTACAACATAGAGCATCTCAGATTTTCATCTAATGAATTCATTTCACTTCTTCACTTCCATCCCAAAAGCCCATCATTGGCAAGTGTCTTGTTAATATGTTTAGAATGATGAGTAAGTATAGTCAGAAGAGAAAGGAGATTTGTCCTGGGATGTGTTCAGGCATCTCCAAATAACCAGGAGAAATGATCAGAGCTACAATACAAAATATTAAATTTCCAGAATATATAACTGAATGCATGAAAGGTGGTAATTCCTGATAATTTATATTACAGTGCCTCATATTATAACTGTTTTACATAATCTTTTAATTGGCACCTTGCTAGCTTTTGTGAGAAAATTTAAATGGCCTAAAGATTTCTGATGGGCATGAGCATTATAAGCCAGAAAGAAAAGGAAATCCAGAATATTTCAGCTGATGCTGAAATACAGAAAGACTATTTCAAAGAGCCAATTATTAACTACTGAAAAGTGCTAACTTTTTAAATAATTTTGAAAATTTCTTTTCTAAAAAGCTTATCTCAAACTTTTTTGTTGTATAAACCCCTATAGGACCTTAAATACTTCATGGTGTTTGAAGCATCAGAGGTGCATTTCAGAGAGGCAGAATTAGGCATAGGAGTCTAAATCTAAAAGCTACTTTTATGGCCAATGAAAGCAGAATGGGGTCTTGCATTAAGCAGCTCAGAATCTGTGTTGGAAAAATGCCTGTACATACAGGACGCTGAATACCACTGTTAACTGAAACTCTGACAATTCCTGCTAAGGTAACTGTTCTATGAAGGGGATCTTCCCAGCAAATTCACTAGTCTGCCTTAATTTTTGTATGAGGACAAAAGGTCCTAGTTTTTGTTTGGAATGAATCAGAAAAAGGCACAGCAAGGCTTCTCCATGAATAATCACTCTATGTTTCCTTAGATATTATACTATTCTTTCTTGTCTATTGCCAAGTTGTTAGTGATGACTGAAATTGTTAAAACATTTGCTCTAACTTTGCTATATATCATAAGCTATGATATGTATTTTCATTTCAATAAGATCAGGTTTGTTGATTGGTAGCAGCGTGACACTCTTTGAATATTTTTCTTTTTTCTTTTTTAAAATAAGTAAGTACGAATTTTCTGACAATTTTTGTTGTATACTATTATTTTCGTGACAAATTTATTTTTCTGTCTGCAAAAGAGATTTGTTCTTTCAGTTCAAAAAGGCTTTTTTGTAGCTTCATTTGTTTTCTTCAATACTTGGACAGTCTTCATTTAGTAATGATAGATTTGAAATTTCCTTAGATCACTAAATTGGTCACAGATTTATTTCAATAACATCTTAATTTATCTTATTTTCTAGTCTTTCCCGCTATTGAGTGTTTTCACATGTGTCAGTATACATATATAAAAACTTACTTCCTTTACCCTTGTAAAAAAAATCTGAGGACTTTTAAAGACACTTTTTTTTTAATGCCTTTCCATCTTGTACCTATCTTCATTTAAATTCACTCCTGATAGGCTGAGGTTTTGTTTTCTTGACTCTGGTCTTACATTTCCCCTTTGGCAGTGGGAAAATTGTGTGTTGCTGTGTGTTTCATTTCTATATAAAATGTATGTATAAATGTATAAATCTATGCCTTCCTAAAGCATAATTATTAAAAAATATTTTTAAGCAAAACTATAGAAGACTATGTCCTGTGATGCTCTTTGGAGAAACGTTCTGAATCTGAGAACTAAATTCTTTAAGCTTTGTCAGGCAATTGCTGATATTAATATTTGAGCCTATGTAGATCATTGATAGATTATCTTCCTGTGGAGGGAAGGTTTGAGTGTCATGGTTCATAAATCAAGGGCATCAGAAAATAATATTTTGAAATATACTGGAAGTGGTAAAGAGAATCTGTGCTTCAGAAAATCCCATGTCATGTGAAGCATGTAAGGATCAGTCAAGGTTTAAATTGCTAACAGCTTCACATGTTCAAATGTACTGACTTATAAATAATTTCAGAAATAAATTTTGCTCTGGCACCTTATCAGATAAAATATTTTTAATCCTTTTTTGGATACATTTTAGAGTTACAAGATCCTCTTGTAAAGCAGAAGTGTTTTTCTGTCTTGAGAAGAAAAACATTAGATTTAGAAATATCTATATGCTGTTCAGATCAAGGTCTGCTGTTGTTAGCAATTTTTTTTTTTTAAATTAGGACATTATTTTAAAAATGGATTCAATGCAAAGTTGATCTGCTTGTATCCAAGTTTTAGCAGTGAATTTAAAAATGTGAGGAGCATCAAAACACTATTATTTTGTATGACACAATAGCAAACAAAATCACCAAAAACTTACTTATATGGGTGATACTTAGAGAGTTGTATTCTACCTGTGTAAAACGGCAATGAATTTTAAGCTTTCGTCTTTTCTTCACAATAAATTATGGTATGTACATTGTTTGTCTTCGAGCTTTAAGGCCCAGAAAGGGCCTTGCTTTGTCTCTAGAGAGAGAATATTAGCAAAAGAGCTAAGGTTCACAGCAATTTGGCTGCCAGATTGTTCTGTTTCTAATGACTTCTGTTCTTCCTTGTCAGTCTAGCATAGCCAGAACCTCTCACTTATTATTTACAGAGCACAGTTTGGATTGCATCAAAGAGAGCTTCCACTCATCAAGCTGTTTCCTGGTATTAATTTAGCTCTTCCTCCCTACATCTGTAGCTAAATCAAGTTTCCACAGAATCTAAACTAAGTCTGGAAATAAGTGAAAAAAGCCCTGAGACTTGGGATGATAATATTTAATTTAAGTTTGTCTTTGTAAGTACAAGACCTAACTGAACACAGAAGAGCAATGCAAGGGATGCTTACAGGTTTTTGGTAAAAATGTGTCCCAGGGGATTGAGTTTGAAGGGAAACTTTGTCCACCAGAAGCAAGCTCAGTTTTGAGGTGGATGGCTTGGGAAAATTGGGGTTTGTGAAAGGACAGTGTTCTGCTTACTGGTATCAAAGGCTGAGCAGGTTGAAGAGATGATGTGACTGGAGGAAAGTTTCAGTAGCCTTTGAGTCTAGTCCAAATATTCTGTGTTGCCTGTTTATGTACTGACTGAGGGCTTCTAAGTCACTTTTAAACACAAAATAAAAGACTGAAAAAGTCATTGACCAAGTGGATACTCCAGGTTCTCGGAGGTTGGAATGTAGCCTGCTAGAAGTTTCACACCTGCTAGATTTCACACCAATATGTCTGAAGTTCCCAGCTTTCTGGGAGGCAGTTTCACAATAGCTTTGGGCAGATCTGAGATGATCCTACCACTGAATACAACTGACTTATCACATGACAAAAAGCATAGTTCTGATAGACATTGTGGGTGTCCTGTATATACCTATGGCAGCAGAATGTTGCGCCCTGTTTATGAGGTTTCAGCTGCATTAGGAAGAAAATGAGCTAATTATGCTGTTGAGATACTGGACATTCTTACATGAGAAAACTGCATTTATTTAAGTGTTAGACTGATAGGCATTTTAGGAGGAGCCTAATAAATAATTTAAATACTGAGATAAGTAGATGATTACTGTAACATTGTAAGAGTGTCTAAAATTGCTTGGACTTACTTTCTGTTTTTAAGAGGAATGGAAACTGTCTTCCAACTAGATAGGCTGATTTCTAGAAAAGCTTCTGCAAATCTTCCTATTGGCTTTATAGCTATCTAATTTTTCATCCTAACCAAAAACCTACTCTTCAACTTAACATCAAAGTCCCTGTATAAATATCAGTGGGTAAAACATATCCTTTGCACATCTTGAACAATTGTATTATTCAACAAATGGTACCTGATACTGAAGTAAATATTCTCCTTAGAATTTTTAGCCAGCTTATCTCATTATTTGCAAGAATTTTATAGAAAAATGCAAACACTGTAAAGTTTCATTCTCACAATCACTCTATGAAAAATACAAGCAAAGAATTGCTTATTTTTTTATACCAGAACATCTTCTACAACTTGAAATTATTATGATTAAGATAAAAACCAACGCCATGTGAATAAGTCTATATGTTTGTTTTTGTTTTGTTTTTTGGTGGTTTTTTTTTTTTGGTTTTTTGTTTTTTTTTTTTTTTAAGAAAGGGACAGTATGCACAGATGTTGAAAATTATTCCTAGCACACAATCTTTACTCAGCTTATGTCTGGTACAAATAACTCTCTCTTTTTTTTTTTTTTTTTCTTTAATTCGTTGCAGTGCAAGGAATTGAAAAATATGTCAATATGTGTTGCAAGATATTTCTCAGTCAATATATCTGTGAATAACTAGACAAACAGTGTCCACTGCTGGCAAATCAGATAATTGCACTGCACATTAGACAGTTATGATGTTGAAAGGTTTTAATTTGTTAAGTCTTAACTGTCAGATATTTTGTACTGACTTTGTAAGGCTGGGTTTTAAAGTCAACTCACTATGTTAGAAGTATTCATTCTATTACCACTAATAATAAATGCTATGGTATTTGAACAAATAGCTAGGAATATCACCACAATAACATGAGTAGGTACTGCAATTTTTTCAGGATTTAAAAATAATTCTATTATTCATTATATTCTATCTATCATGTCTACAAAATAAATAAAAGATATCAAAAGTCGGAATTTGTCCTGATGTTCTAGATCATATAAGTAACAGGATGGGCAAGAAGAAGTTCTTAAATTCCTTTTTTTCTCTTTAGGTCAAAGACTTTGATACTGATTTTGATAGAGTTTTTTTAAAGACATAAAGAAGTATAGAAGAAATCAATGTTTCTGTTTTGGAAGAAGTAAAATGGAAATGCTAATACAGCAAGCTGCTGATACAGCAAGTTTCAATTGCTGTTGATGAAGCTAGAGATGAATTAACTGATTATCAAAGAGACAGGAGAAGGCTGAGACCAAAATATTTCCTCCTGGCTTTTTTTTTTTTTTTTTTTTTTTTTTTTTTTTTTGTAATAGATAATATTTATTTGCATCTTTTGTTTAACAATAGTATGTCAATGCAAAGAAAATCTTTCCATCAAAGAAAATAAAATAGAGTGAAAGAAACATTGAGGGGGAGAAAGGAAAAATCTGTTCCTATGCTAATAATAAATATTAGCTTGTCAGATACTTCTGAAAATCTAGATTAACTAAAAAGAAGTTAGCCATATTTGTTTTTCAGATGGCTGTCATTAATTTGTTGCATTCAATAAAAGTATTAGAAAATGCACAGAATTTTCTGTTTGTTTGGAAAGGGGAACATAGTCTGGGACTTTTTTCTGAGAATATTGATTTGGTCTGAACCCCAAAGGAAGGGACATGTCTATGTGATTAGATTTGAAAGGGGATCAAGGTTTACCCTTTGGATGAACATGGCTTTAGCCAGAAGTGTTCTGTATCTACATTTTCTCCCTTCAGTAGCCAGAGAAATACTGTATGACCCTCCCTCTTGAACAAGAAAAGAACAGGATGCTAGTTTTGGTTTGGGGTTTTTTTGGTTTTTTTTTTCCCTTGTAAGTGTCTTAAAAATATTAACAAACGGATTGCAAAGCAAAAGTTATTCAAAAAGAAATGGTAGAATAATTGCAAACAAAGATGACTATCTGAAAGCTATTTTGTGAAATTAATTATGCTGTCAATTTTAGGTCACATAGCAGATAAGAAGACCATTTTTATTTCTATATTATTTGGCAGGTAGTATTTTTCATGCTTTCTTCCAAGAAACAAAGTGGTGCTGTGGATGTGTTTGTGTGTGTGTGTGTGTAGTCAAGCACATGGGCAGACAAGCTCCACTTCTTCCTGTCACTGGTAAAAATCAGTCAGTTTTTATACTTAAAAGATTATTAGATGCACTTTGAGGGAAATCATCCTTCTGCTTCTGCAGACAGCAATGTACATCTCTGCTCATAGTATCTTTTCTGTTCAGTATTTAATTTTAATAGCCATAAAGTGCTTTTTCTCCTGGATCTCTGTGAGATGGTCAAAATCCAACATCTTCCTTGTTCTAAGGGTTCTGAGATATTGCACATTTTTTTCTCATATTGACATGTGCCTTCATATTTGTTCCAAGGAAACAAGAAATCCACTTGTAAGTATGTTGTAGGTGCAGGAATTCCTCACTGGAGAATATTATGAAACAGGTATAGCAGCTTACATGCTCTGCCAGCTGTACTGACTCCAGAGCAAATTCACTGTAGAGACTGCATTTCTTAAGAACAGTGATTCCTTTGTTTCTGTAGAACAAAATTAAGCAGACTCACCTTACAGGGACTTTCAGTTACTCGAGAGAATAACAGCAAAGTCTGTTGCATGTTTCAGAAGTCAGGCAAAGCAGACAAGTCCTGCTGTGGCCAGATAAGTAAACGCAACAGATGTTTGGCTTAAGCTGTGCATATTAATGAAGAAGCTCTCCATGCTGTTTTTAGGCCTCTAAATCTTAAACTGCTCTCTGTAGCTGTGTGGCCTAAGGGGGGGGGGGGGGGGGGTTTGTGTTTGTTTTTCTTTATTGAAAGTCTTTTTTCTGGCTCATGTCACCAAAACCTTGTTTGATGCAGTCTTGTGGCAGATCTGCTATTAACTTCAGTAAGAACAAAATTAATGGTAATGTGTATCTTTTATTAGTTCTTATGAACCTCTCTTTATAGTGATTATTTCATTTTTAAAGGTAAAATCTTATATATGTCACTGCAGAAACCACAGTGTATTTAATTTTTAATTACTTTTTTGGATTATACACTGGAAGTGATCTTGACTCTTTTTTATTTTTTGCTTCCTTCACTGTTGTTGTTAACTGTTTAAAAGACACTTACCAGGTTTAAGTTTTGGGCCTGGGACAGTTATTTTGGAATCCTCACATGATCTGTGTGCTGCTCAGATACTCCTGTCAGCACAGCTGGTTTCTTTTGTTCACCTGGTCTCAAAAGAAGTGGCATCAGAAGTAGAGGACAGATTGAGTGAAAAACAGGAAAGATGTCACAGGAGCTTTGCTAAAAGTTAGCAGCTGTAATCGTGCATCTTATCTGGCTGAAAAATCAATTGTTTAAAATAGCTTTAAGAATATTCATCTACCTTTTTCCTCTGTTAAAGAATGAAGAGTTAGCCCATGGAATAAAAAATGAAACTCTGAATTAAAGCAGATATTTTACTTGACACAGGACTATTCATGAGACTTACTACTGCAGGATAATCAGTGCAACGCAGCATTGGAAAGGGAAGGGGGACAGCAAAGTCAAAAAAACCAAAAGCAACCCAAGCAATCTAAGAACTATGTAATGTCGAAAGAGTAACCCAATATCTAGTGTAGATGTACTCAGTCCTTTGAGTTACAGATGTATCTCATGAAATATGTGAAAGAAATGAATGAAATATGTGAAGGAAGTGAATGGTCAATGCAGAAGTAATATTGCACCTGAGCTGCTACAGGCAGCATCGTAGGTATCATGCATTTGAATAGGATATTTTGGTAGTTCTCTGCATAACCAGTCATCTAATGTTGGACTTCCTTGCATGGTGCATTAATTTATTCTTGCATATATGGGAATTATGTTTTAATGTTTTTTCTTATGGGTTGGATACATAAGGTCAAATAAGTCCAAAGTCTGTGAAGAAGTTGGCTAAAACATGTGCAGTCCTTTGAACAGCATATTAGAAGCTTACTTTTAAACAGATTCACCTCACCTATTTAAACAAGTGACTCCATAGGACCGCCTATGTATTTAGTAAATTTTAATAGGTATGATTTTGGCTTCTTGAGTACATTGTGAATGCTAAGACTGAAAGCTGAATGCTTTTGACACAGTGTGGAAGGACAGAAATCCAGATTCTGGGAAGCACATTATCATGTTTAACAAATTTTGTTCTTCATGTTCTTCAAAGTCTAATCAATGAACGTCAAGTATTCAGGGTGTTAAGGATTTTAAATTTCAGTGCTCTGCCTTTTGGGAAATAGCTTATAAGGAGAACTACATCCAGATTAGTAGACAAGAACATATAAAACTGACCTAATTTAAACTGTTTACAGCTCATTGCACAAATATAACATACTAGTCTTCTTGCAGACATGGAATGCACATGAACTATCTGAAAAGGGAAATCTTATCTACATTTTAATATGTTCATACTGGTCTGCTCATGAAAAATGTGATCTTTTAGGTTGTCAAACATTTTTCTAGCTTATTCAGTTTTGTACAATTAAACACTCAACAACCTATAAAATAAGCCATAGATTATATGTTTCACCTTGTTCAAATCATTATTTCTCTTGCTTCATCTTTTTCCCCTCAAGAAAATTAAATCAAAAATTGAAAGTTACTGTTGCTTACCAACACCCATTCTTCCCATACGTGCACACTGTGTGCCTTGGGAAGATATCAGTTTGCAATTACTTGAATAATCCTATTCGTAGGAATGTATCACATTTTCTTATGATATTTGGGGGAGTGAAGGGGTCTTAGTATGTACATTTAATTTAGACACTTTAATTACGGTCCACCAAAACTACCAGCAACTTTCATTATTTTTATTATCAGAAGCAGCAAATCAGAATTACAACTTCACCTGGAGACAGTACTTTGGCAATCAGTCTGCAGTCTGATCAGAAGCACCACAAGGCTGATTAAATAAATCCATCAAAATTTTGAAACAAGTAATTTTTCCACTCCTGAAATGTCTCTTCTTAGAATAATAAATTTTCCCTGTGGTCTAGATGTACTTTTATGCCTTTATACCTTTCAATTGTTAGGCCTAAGTTGGTACTTTTACCCCTAGACCATCCTTTCTATTTTGAATGGTATAGGAGTAAGGTGCTAGTACTTTTACTACTGTAGAACACAAGGTCTTCCAAAGGAGAAAAACCCAAATATTTTCAAACACACAAAATAATCTTCAACTCTGAAGAGTCTGAAAGAACATCTACATTCACTATACTTTATTAATGACTTCTAGAATGTAAGCTGACTTTACCTCCTTATCTTCTAGTGTATTTAACTGGATGAATGAGATGTGTGTACCCTACTCTTTGCAAGCAAGTGCACTAAAAACTTCACCACAGATCATGAAACTTAAACATGTCTAGTAGTAATGTAATAGTCTAATATTTTACACTTGTAGAAAATGTATGCTTATTTTGGAAAATATGAAAATATATGCCAAAGAACTTTCACCTTTATTTGATTTATTTTGGTTCAGTTTTGATATCAAGAATGGTTTCAGGGTTTTGGGGAGGAGAAAATTTGCATGGAGTGTGTGCACATGGCTACATACCTGTAGAAAAATATTTTTGTTTATATTGAAATGGTTTATGAAAGGAAGATCTCTGAAGAGTTTTCGTGACTGCATTGAACAGATGTTATTCTGCAGCTTGTAACATTATCCAAGTTATAGCAAAACATATAATAAGTTTTTAAAAAAAGGAAAAAGAATAGACCCCACAGCCCATAACATGTAAACACAACATTTTAACTTCTATAAATTTCATAGCCTATTGATCTAGGTTAGGATAGACTATGAAGCATTGAATAGCATTTTTTCCTAATGGAATTTCTTATAAAAGCATTTTAGGTATCTCTAGTACATACAGATACACAAATATCAATGGTGTATATTTTAATATTGAACTTTGAAGTCTGAAAAGGTCACATTGAAATTTACATGTTAAATTAGCTAAATGGATTATGGCTTCTCCTAGTAATACAGAAAAAAAATTCAGGAATAATAATGTTTCACACCTTAACATACAATAAAGCAAGTATTTCATACAAATTCTATATACATTGAATTTTTCACTCTAAAATTCAATCCAAGAAAGCAATTTTTTAGATTCTATAACTTTTTGTAGAAAACTCCTGAAATCCATAATAATAAATTACCAGTTAGAAATGAACAGATGGGATAATAGAAAACACTGAAAATCTTTTCTCCCCCTCTTTGGCTTTTAATAGTTTGTTTTCAGATCCAGAGTTTTGTTAATCAGAAATAAAACTCTGTTTTATGTAGAAAATGTCATAACTAAGATATATCCATTTGTCCTAAAAGCATATTCTCATGCAGTTCCTAGTCTTTAAGGTAATTGATATGTTCATACTTGTACAATCCATCTGTTAGCAGAACCTTCACTTTGACTAGAATTGAGCACATTTTATCACAGGTTAGGACACCAGATGGCTCTCTTGAGTTTTCCTTGTAAAACCCCAAGCTGTAAACAACTGCTCTGCATTTCTGAGATGTGAGTACTAAGCTATTTTTTCCTTTTTTTTTTTTTTTTTTTTTTAATCTC
>VZUI01050016.1:0-72412 GCA_013401135.1 Cettia cetti
TTTGGAGTCAGAACTTTCACACACTTTAATATAAACAAAGCAATGTTTCCCTGTAGTTATCTATACAGTCTACATTCCTTTCTGTAGGAAGGACAATTGATGGACACTTTCTAAGACCAGTGAAATTGAAGAGGTTGAACCTCAGTCTTCCAATGTGGTCACTTCTCTAGAAATCTATATAAGCTGTAAGAAAAATTAAACTTCCTCTTTTCCCACTTCGACTCTGTGGTGGTCACTGTGTCTGCCTCGTGACAGTATTGCGCCACAGGGAATCATTAGGAACTTTGAAATATATATAATATTGTTTATAGATGTATAAATAGTTCTTCAAATTTGCCTAGGATTGAAAAAGACCCACTTCACTGGAAAGAATTAATTCTAGGTCTGTCTTGGCTGATGGTGTGATCTCACTGTCAGGTCAGACTCTGCATGACACACAGTGCTGCAGATGGCAAGAAATCTGATTCAGGAAAGCCTTTGCCTGTGCAGACATACATGGACGGGGACCACAGAAGACCTTGGGATACCCAGGCTACCAGTGCTGCCTCTGTCTGTATTTCTCTAATAACTTTCCTTCAACTTCCCTGTGCCCAGGAGCTTTCACAGCTTTGGCTGTCTGAACTGGCTCCACTTGTTATCTATATTATTTTCTTGTATAAAGCCCTTTAATCATCATCAGTTTCTGTTTTCAGAAGAATATATCCATCCCAAAAAACATGTTCAGACGAGGGAGAGTACAGGCTCCTGTACAGTGTTTCTTTTAGTCTCTGGCCCTTCCTGCTCCTTCAGCGACAGCGATCCCCTAGATTGCAGGGGGGAAAAGAAAAAAATACTCTCAAACATCTTGAGCCTCTCATCTGGTTTCTCTCCTTGCAACCTTTTCCTTTTCCAATGCCATGGTAATTTTCATGCAAGGGGATCGGGGTGAAGGAACAGATGCTGTTCCTATTTCCTCCCTGTTATCATCCCACTCCCAGCGATGCTCCCTGTAATCGCTCCATTGTACAGCTGCCTTTCGTATAAAGCTGAACAATGAATAATGGATGCAAAAACTAAGTGGCGTTTCAGGTTCATTAGTATGCATATTGTTATAAATTCATTTTGGTAGGTGCTGTGAAGCCACTCTCCTCTCTTTTGTATTTTGAGGTGTCACTGCTTCAGGCTCTGCTAATGTTCATTTTGTATTCATTCATTTGTGTCTGTAGTTTTACCTGGATTGTAAGCTATTGTTCTTATTTGCAAAGCTTGGGTTTAATTTCCTGTAGGAAGCTTTTCTTTTGTCTCTAGGGCTCAGTCTCCTATTACCATACACCTTGAGAGTACTAAAGCACTGTCCTGCTGGTAAAATATAATTTGCTTTCTAATGTTCTAATGAAAATGTTACCACTTATATCAAAAAAACCCCAAACAAAACAAACAAACAAAAAAAACCCCAAAACAAAACAAAACAAAACAAAACAACGAGGGAGGGAGAAAAGAGAAAAGAAAGATCAAGATTTTCTTATTCTAGCTGTTGGTATCCAAGGCTTCTCTTCTGTCCATTCCTATTCCTGAATGTTAAATAAGCCCCCAAGCCACAGACCTGCAAATCCTTGTTACCTTTGACCCATGTCCAGCTGCCAGCAGAGGCTTTGCTGGTAATGCTGGGCTCCTGAAAGGAATTTCTGTCAGCCATGCAGAAAGCAACTCATGTATCAGCATTTTCTTGTAAAGTCGAACAGAAGCTACTTCCTGCTCCATTTCAGACCCCCAGCCCTTTGCAATTACTCCCTTTAGTTATGACATACATATTTTATTCATTCTCATTAGCCTATTCAATAGCAACCCATTATCTTTCAACAGATTCATAGCAGATAAAACATTCATATTATTGCCCCTATTTTTGTTTCTGTTTTATGATATTCTCCCTCACACATTCAGATTCATTCTTCCTAACAACAGCATATCATTAGGCCTTGCCTTCAGCTATTGTTAACAGTGAACTGATAAAATGCAGTAGGATGCTACAGAAAGTAGAGCTGATCCCAAGCCTTTTTTCCTCTCTGCCCTGTCTGTATTGGACCAATAGTGGTGCAGAGCTATCAGCTGAAGAAAGTACAAAATGAACTCCAGCTACAATGGAAGAAGGAGACAATAGTGAGCTATAGCTGTGCTCTCCCAGGACACTTTGCACAAAGGAACAATCGCTCACAGAGGTCTCACTAAAATGGAATTTGCAGCAGATAATATTGAGCACATGCACAGTGCATATGAAGTAATACACGAGTTGCTGATAGCAGTTACTCTGTACCTGCTAGAGCATCTCTTACTGAAAGTGTCTCATCTTTGATGGTGTATGCAAAGCCTTCTTAACATTACAAGCAGCACTGAGTGTTAAGGACAAACTATTCAGACCTGGCTGACAAAGACAGGTGTTGAAGCCTGAGTGCTGAAATGATTTGTCCTATATTCAGTACCAGGAACCAGTAGCCACATCTTGAAAACACTGGTATAAGTGACTCTCTGAAGATGAAAAGCAGAGCCTATGGCAAAGAAAAGCACAAGTCCCCTCTGCCTGCATCATCATCACCTTTGTTCTCCTCTTTTCTTCCCACAGCAGTAAAAATCTTCAGCTCTCCAGTTCTTTAGTCATATGAAGCCGAAGATGAAAAGAGATTTAGTATCACTAGTAAAGGCTACAAAACCAGATATGTCAGACTCTTTGCTTTATTGGGAAGCTTATAATCTCAGCCATGTCCAGGATGCCTGTTTTACCTGTGGAGGAAGCACACGTGATCCCACTGCTAAGGGAGCTGAGATGCACACCCCTGGACAGAAAAGTGGATGGCAGATCTGAGAGGTACAGGAATGTGACATGTAGACACACCACATGAGGAGGAAGAGATCAGTTATAAGAAGACCATTTCTACTTTTATTATGGTAAATTGCCAGCTTATGGTAAATTGAACAGCTCTCTGAAATCTGAAATATGGAAAGCTCAAGTCCTAAATCTTACAAAATATTCTGACTGTGTGACTCCACTACAGAAATTACAATGACCACAGGGACAGGTGTCTTTATAGGTATCACAGTGTCCCACATTGTGTATGTGTTTATATTTGGATGTATTCAAATACACTGAAATTCACACATATACACTGCAGTATTGATATATAAATGTATACTGGTATCTCCCTCTCTATAAGCACATTAGTCTCCCCAATGAGCCCAACAAGCCCAAAATCATATGTATGTAGATACCCTATCAGATATGCATATTTAACATAGTTTTTTTTAAACAGGTTTGATCTTATTTATGTAAATATCCTCTCTTGCCTTCATACAAAGGCACTGTACTCAGCCACATTTTTGTTGGCCAGGGACATTCTAAGGACGCTTGCTGTTAGTCTGTTCCTTTTTACTTCTCTGAGCATATTTTTACCGCATATTTCTTTTGGAACATGACTGCGTGCAATGGGAAATAATCAATTCTCATATAAACTACATAACCTCTGTTGAAGTAAGTGGTGTGTGGACTGATTAAAAGCAGGACTAGGTTTGTCCATTTTTGTCCAACTACACCAGCATTTGAGCATCCCAGAACCTCAGCAAAGGCAGAACTGAATAATTGAGGGAAGAATTTGTCCCAAATCCTAGAATGATCACATCTCAAATCATGTTTAGCATGTCTAGTAGACCACAAACCCACAAATTACTGATCTGATGGTACTTATTTCTCTTTTATCTGTAGCTTGGTGCTGTAGCACCCACACAATGCCCTTTTATCCCACTTGTTTTATATCATTCCACCACACCAGTGGTGGGGTTTGGAGATGAAGGCCTCCAGGAGACACATTCTTTACCTGCAGCAAGTGAGCAAAATGTGTATATTTTCCTGCTAGAGTTGCCTGAAGTCTGTGTTACACCTGCAGCCTGCTGATGTAGACCTGCCATGTGTAGACCTGATGCAAAGAGAGCTGTGATGCAAAGCAGGTCCTGAAAGTCAGGACAGAAGTCCAGCTGTAGATGCAGGGAAAAGGTGCAGCTCACTAAAGTTCCAGCCTGATTCTCTATCTGCCAAGATCTGCTTGTGAAGGAGAACTAGTGCAGACACATCCTCCTTGCATGAGAGGAAGCTTGACAGCTCATTTCCAGAATGGCAGCACCTGCAAATGAGCAGTGTGTTTGCGCTAAGGGGCAGGAAAGGGCCAATGGGAATGGGGTCCTTTCCATCCCTTCCCACTCCCTCCCACCTAATCCCTTGCACACTGTCTCCCCACTCAGCCCAGAAGGGATGAAGTGCCTGGACACACTTGTGCCTCTGAGCTGTCGCTTCTCTGCCCATGGAAGGCATTAAGAGAGCTTCCCTGGTCTCACAAAAGTGTTGTGGGGATGAGTAAGCTTCAGATTGCATGTACTCAGATATTGCTGCAATAGAAGCCAGGAAACAGGCAACATACTCAGCTTTCAGAAATACAGCTTGAGTTTGCAAAGCTGGAAATGTGCAGGGTGCTTAATGTGTTCCCTTTTCTTTCTTGGGACCTTTTTTTTTTTCTTGTAGTCTACTTGATTCTAGGGATTTTTTTATTCCACTGAAAGATTTTTTTTTTTCTTTTTAATACGTAACCTGGCACTGAGCACCTGCTGCAATTAAAGCACTGGTATTTGGCTCCTGTGAGGTCTATTCTATTATGAAGTTTTATCCATTGATTGTAGACTAATGAACCCATCAATTCATCACAGCACTTCTATTACCTGACTGCTGCTGTGGGACGTTGCATTGCTGAGCTTGGGTAAGAGCACTGACTCTCTTGCTACTGCCCCAAGTGCTGTTAGGGATGTAAAAGAGGTAAAATAATCAGAATTTTGATACAGTTCAACTTTGTGGCCCTTCTGTGGCATGTCAGATCCTCCTATAGCAGGACTTTCTCATTTAAAGCAAATTTCGGCAATACTTGCTATTCAGAAAGAGTGGCTCTATAGTGGGAGGGGAAAAGGGAAGAGAGATCTGATATTTTTCTGGAAAACACTGAGGGGCACAAGAAATGGGGTTTTTTCATTCACAGAAATTGGCTGGGGCTTAGCAAAACCTAGATAAAGAATGGGGCTTAGCAAAACCTAGATAAAGTAATTAGGAACAGCAAGAAATGGTTTCAGCAGCAAATACAACAGCAGCAATATGTTTTTCTCGCTCTGTGTCAGATGCTGGTAATACTTTTTTTTTAAAGCCTAGTCTCAGATTATATGTGGCAGATTTATTTATCATTCCACAGATAGTTATCTGCCTTTTTTTAGATTGTCTGGCATTACATCGATTCAGCACAGAAATGCAGAAATGCACAAAAGTAATTGGCAAGAAAATGAACCCAAGACCAAAAAAGAGGAATTGCCTTTAAGGTATCACTTTGAAGTTTGAGAGTCAAGAACCAAATAGAATAATTCTGGCAGTCTTGATATCTTTATTGAGAAAACATTTTGGTATTGAGTTTGGAAGGTGAACAGTAATAAAGGAACATGCTGAAAAATAAAATAAATGAGACTGATCTCTGTAATTGTGTCAGAGAAATCACATCTACATAAGCATGTGAACAGAAGGTCTACAGACACAAACAAGAGGAATGGAGATGTCTGAAAAAACAAGATGCCAATAAAGAAATATGGCTAACAGATAGGAATGAGTACAACATTTTGAATTTGTGTTTCTTTCTAAAAGCAGTTAAAATTCCTATTAGTAGCACATCAGCTGAAAAAACCAAAAAAGAATTGTTTTAATTTAGGTAACACAAGCCCATGGAAAACAAGGTTTGTAAATTCCAAACCTCTTTCCATCTAGCCCAACCCTCATCTGAATTTAGCCACCAAATCATTCACTTGTTTTTTAAGTCAGCTGTTACAACACACACAGACCTCTCATTATCCAAGCATCTCAGTTAGAGATTGTTTTTCTAAAGCACGTAATTTGATGCCACAGTACAGACAAGGGATTTGGGCAGGGTGGGCATTTTAATACCATGTCCATCTGCTGCACATGTCCTGACGTAGGTTCTTCTGGATGTGGGAGATGGAACATCTAGAGCAGACGGAAACTCCAACACTCAGCTAGTAAACAGTGGTGTTGCAAGTCTTATTAATTAATGTTTGCAAAATGTTCCAAGATTCCCCAGATAGAACACGTTACAGAAGTGAAAAATATTACAAGTAATGTATTAATAACACCAAAGGTAGGAAAGCAGCCTTGTTAAAACTAAAGGCTTGTGACAAGCTTCTCTTTCAGCAGGCTTGCTAACAGAAGGAACAGACTGCAAGGCAAGTAAAAAACTCCACTTCAAGGTGGGGGGCTTCAGGAAGGCAGCAAAGCTCATCCGCATCAGCAATTTTTGCTGCTGAAAACCCAGATGGGCATCAGGTACTTCAGCCACTTTCAGGCCCTGAAGTTCTGTGAGCCTCTGGCCTCATTCAGTATCTCTCCTCAGTGTTCACATGGAGATGTCATTGCTCTGCTACTGCAACCCAAAAAACAAGCAAGTGGCTTAATAAGTAACAGAAATATTTCAACAAGAGAAACATCTAGATTGGAGTATGACTCCTTCATAGCAAGGTGCAGGAAAGGCAGTGGTAGATCCCTTGGCTTCACTTTGAGCATGGCTGACAGGATCACCATTCCCCTACTGTTCTCTTTTGGGATCATATTCTGACATCTTCAGTGATCCAGCATGAAAGATTTGCGCAAGGAACCATCATCCTGATACTCTCACCTCATTCAGGCCTGAGCTTTGGCACCAGAGGGAGGAGAATAGGAGTGCATCCTACACAGATCCTTACTCCATCTGAGAATCCAAGGCATGCTGGAGGAGATTTTGAGGGCTGACACAGTCTCAGAATGGCAAAAAGGTGGTGGTTTCAGGGATGCATTGCAGAGCACAGGAGGAAGATGGTGCCTCTGCAGAATGATTTCTTGGCTGCTGCATACCAAATGCACCAGGAAAGCAAATAAACTGGCAGTGACCAGGAAATTACTAGTCCATGCCAAAGCTGTGAAACAGTTGCCCTCTCTCCTGGGTCCTTCAATGCTGCTCAGGAGGTTGAGATCCTCCTGTCTCCTTCCTTGTGTGCTTCTGCCCATCTGAATTGTGGGGATCCCTTTGCTGTGCTGATTAGGAAGCAGCTGA
Organism: Cettia cetti; assembly: GCA_013401135.1. Lineage (NCBI taxonomy): Eukaryota > Metazoa > Chordata > Aves > Passeriformes > Sylviidae > Cettia > Cettia cetti. The sequence goes on from VZUI01050016.1 coordinate 7,149, forward strand.
TGCCTTCCTAACTGAGCAGATGGACCACATGTAGGGACTCACCAGCCAAGCAAAGCTCCAGCAAAGCTATCCCTCCTTGCACTGACACTCATTACTCATTATTCAGAAATAACCAGCTGTTTCAGTAGAAAAATAAGCAAGCAGTGACAGATAAAGCTGGCTCAGAAAGGGAATGCAGAAAGGGAGTAGGAGTCCTTTGTCAGGTCAGGGGCATGGGTAGAGATGGGGGCACCCTTAGCTCAGAATAGGGGAAGGGGAGTGTACAGGACAGCAGACTCATTTCATGCTACTATTACAAAGCAGAGCATTGGTAATGGAAATAGCGACAGGATCTTCATGTGGAAACCCATTCACGGGACCTGCAAGCACAGCAGCATGGAAAGCCTGGGTTATTTCTCCAGGCTGCTTTGCTTTGAAAGTCATGTAATGAAATGACATCTTTTCACAGCAGAGTCCTGGGTGGCTGCAGCACACTCTGTGTGTTCACCTCTAAGAGCACACCTGCAAGCAGGCGCTGCTGCTCCTGCATGTCATGTTGGATTGCCTCGTTACTGCGGTTGCCACTGGTATGAATGGATAGACACACCCCACTTCTTCCTGAGATCTGTTCAGATACACTCATGCAAGTGTAATGAAGGTTTGTGGGAAAGGGCAGGCACCCATGAATAGCATTGATTCACACTGAATGCAGGACGTACAGTTCTTTATATCTGCTCTCCAGCCTCTTTGCCTGTGCCTACAGTAGCTGGATTTTGCAACAAGTCCCTTCTGGCTTCCAGAGAAATCAGTGAGGCTGAGAAATTGCAGAAGCAGCATGGAAGGTCAATGCATAAGCTCCTTTCCCCTCCAGCACGAGGCAATGGGGTGTAAGTGATTTATAAACTGAAGTCTGAGGTGATTACAGAACTCAGGACCTAATTACACAATTCCATTCCCCTGACACACGTCGAGCCTCTAACACAGACCTGGAAAAATACACCATGTGTTCTCAAAATATCTCATACCCTTATTCACTGCCATGGAAGACAAGAATTAAAATCTTTAATTAAGTCCTACAAGCTGCAAAGTTATGGAAGCTGACTGTAAAATGTGAACAGCAGAGAGGGAGTGAGAAATACTCTTCCTTGGATGATCTCTGAAGCTTGTGGGACAGCTTGTGGGAAAGCTCATGTTGTGCTCTTGTAACATCCCAGCTTTTCACCTGAAGCCATCATCCAGCTACAAATCTCATACCTCCCTCCCAGGGTTTTCTACTACCTCAAACCTTCACATCCTTCCTCCTCAGCTTTTACTGTCCCAGATGAGGAATTGTCATTCTGAGGGACATTCCTTTATTCCATTCTCCATGTTTACTTCAGAAGCATAGTCCAGAAGGGCTATCTTCTTCCCTCATGCAGCTGCCTTTCGATCACCTCTGCCTTTAGGAAATTAAACCTCAGAGTGACATATATCCTTGCCCTGCCTCTTACCCCTCCTCAGCTTCAGTAGGGCTTCTACTTCTTTACAAAAGCACAACAAACTCCTGCCTGTTCACAGTTGCAAATCTGTTACCTGAAAAACTCCCATACTAATTTTTGATTAGTTTTCTCCCCATGATTGTGTACCCATGGGCTTCCCTGCCATCTCTATGAGGCACATCTTTTCCACTGCATTTCCAAGAGCAGTCAAATCCATCATCACCAGAAATGAGAGACACTCTGCCCCTGGACTGAGCCCCACTCCCACACAGTATTTCCTTTCCCTCACGCTTACTCCACATCCGTGTTTTACTCAGAGAGCTGGAGAGCAGTGAACTGCCTTTGGGCTTTGCAGCCAGTTTTTGGGTGGAGCAGTGGATGAGCTCATTGGGGCTGCACTGGCCCCCATGTCATATGGCCTTCCTTCATTCAGAGAGAATAGCTGAGACCTTTAAACTTTGTTGGCATTTAGAGTCAGATAAGTGCTCCACCACTTTGAAAACAATGTTTAATTAAATTAATTGTTCTGTTTAAAAATAGTGTTGTAAGATCTACAGAAGTAATTAGAATTGCCACACCATTACTGTCAAGAAGCACTACTGTGTTTCTTACATAGACATTAATCTGATCATGACCTTCATTTACTGAGATCATGTATCAATGTGTTTGGTTTGGGGTTTGTTTTTTTTACCTCCTCAATGCACAGAAATTCAAGAACTGGGGCTACAAACCATAGGAGGTTCATTCTATGGGGTTTTGGAAGGTCATAATTCTTTTGGAACGGTGAAGTTTTCCTTGCTCTTTCTGCACCAAAATATCTCCCTCTCCCTTTCTCTCTCTAGCATAGATATGCATATATATATATATATATATACACACACACCTCTACATACATACATAAATATATATATGTGTACATGTGTGACATGGAGTCTCTGGGAAGCTGCTAGGCTCCTAAGGACACAGAACTTCTGTTGCATTCCCTGCCCACTCCTTGTAATGGACAGAAAACGATAGATCTGCAGAATCCACAATTTCACCTCCCAGCTACTTCCTTCAGATCTGGTATTAAAAAACGTTGAGATTATAATTTTTGGAAGATTCTTAATGTGCATTGTAACTCTTGAAAGGTGACCAACTTTTCTTACAGTATCCTAAAGCTTGTGTAAGCTGCACAAGAAAATGAGGATGGGAATAAATACACTTGAAATGGAACTGGGTAGAGTGTTAAGGGCTAGTTACCTTTCTCCAGATGAAATTAGCAAATGTAGGTGTGCCTGAAAATATTATACTCAGCTTATATTTGTCTTGGAAAACTCTCAGGTCAGTGAATTTTCACAAAATGAAATTAACAACTGCTGTTGAAGTAAAGAGTCAAAGATTAATTCACAACTCTGTTGTGTGAGGTGTATCACAGTTGAGAATGGGTGCAGAAAAGAGAGATGTTGTATGTGAATGTTGACAAAGAGATTTATTAGCACAACTGGGTTGTCCACACCATAACCACATATCCATAAAAAAAACCCCTAAAAAACAACAACAAAAAACCCAAACCAAACAAACAAAAAAACCCACCAAAAAAACCCCAGACTTTAGGTATTGTGACTCAGAAGGCAGTGTTAAGTATTTTTGATCAATGAGCTTTCTTGCTCCTTTGGAAATAGAAGTTTAAGAGAGAGTTGACAGATAACTTCCTAGAGCAGACACTTTATGTTTAAAGAAAGTTTACCTTTTCTTCCTTGCTTTTATGCTGTGCTATCATGCACTGCCAAAGCTGGCTGTGGTATGCTTTTGTGTACTTATGAAACTTTCTGAAAACATGCACTTATTGGAAACAAATGGTCTTTATGAAGACTGAACTTTCTGATATTTGTGCATAAATTTTTTCAGACAAGATACTTGTTCTCAGGAAATATCTCTCCTGATTTATGTTGGTTTCTTCCTCCCTCTGTAACCACCCCGTCTGTAACCACAGCCTCATTGTAGTGGGGTTCCCACTGTTACTGATAGTGTAGCTCCAGGCTTTACAGCACTAAAATCTTCCACAGAAAAATGATAAAAATCCCCAAATCTACACTGTCTCTTATTCTCTCTCCATCCAGGATCTTGCATTGAGAACATACTTATCTGCAAACGGTGATCTTGGACTTCTAGGTTGACAGTATTAATGAACATTGGTCAAAATCTGATCATTGAAACTGAAAACTTTTCTGTTTTTTTTCCTTCGTTTGGTTATGTGGTCCTGTGTGGAGCACAGAAATGGTGGAGAGGCTGAGGCTTGCAAAGGGAAGGGCCTTGGGGAATAGGTCATGTTGTTTTTCTGTTTTGAGCTTGATGCAGCTGCAGCTTAAGAAAAACAAATCAGAAAAGCCCCAGTGGTTTGCACAAGACTTCCACCCAAGGTGAGGGAATCCTTATGAGACCGTCTGGGTTTTCTGTTGTTTGGTACATTTTTTTAACTGTGAATTCCTGACTCACCCATTTTTATGTGACCTAAAAATCTGACTGATGCTGTTTACTAGAGACAAACAGCTTGATAATTCAAATCTTGACAAAGCTAGTAATTAAAACCAGTTCCCCTGAAGTCTTTTTTTGATAGAGCCTGTGTGAAATGAGCTGGTAATTTTCACCCAACCCTTAAACTCTGGCATAACAGGATTAAGGCTAATTTGAAGAACATTCCAGACAGAAATAAATCTTTACTGGAAGAAAGGGTAGGGAACTTTAATACATATTATCCAGAGAAAAATACAAAGACTTCAGGAGCCTGCCTTGGTTAGCCCATCAAAGTGGAAGCTGAAAGGGGAAGACTGCTTTCTATGCTGGGCTGTGAAACACCAGTAAGGGAAGGCTATATCAAAAAGAAATAGGTCAACACCTGCTGCTGTTCATAAATTTGGCAAGGAAATAAGAGAGAAGTCGATGACAACTAGAGTAATAGACCAGCTTTATAGGAATGAAAAATCCTAAGTAGTTTTAAGACAGTATCAGGTCTGTCTCTGGAGAGCCTGTGATGTGTCTGTCTCTAGCACATGCTGCATTCCCAGTGGAGCAAGTATGATTAGTTGGAAGTCACTCTCATACTTAATTTGGAAGTAGACAAAGACAAGCACTTCTCATCTTCTCTAAAGTAGAGAGTTACCAGTTACAAAACATACCAGTGCTCTTTCTAGAGGAAATTAATATCCTCATGGACATTATTTTCTACTCTGATCATAGATATTTAATACTGATGCAGCATGAGGGAAAAAGACTACAGAAAGTGGCCAGCTTCACATGTACCATCAGACTAGCATCTCACAGTGCCCACACCATCAACGATGTGCTGGGCAAGAGGGTCTGTTACCCTGAACTTCCTCAGCACTTTTTCATTTATTTCATGATCTTATTCTCATCTATAAAACTCGATCCTAAAAATTAGTTTTGCAATCACGTTTGTGAAGCAGTATCAGGAAGTCTGACGTCAGATTCTCTGGGTTGGGTGCACTGCACACAGCAGCTTTTCCAAACTACTTGCCACACTTCAGATGGGGGTTCATCATCAGCACGATGGTATGGAGTCCCAAAAACAGATTGGCAAGCAAGCAATGAAGACAGAGGAGAACATGAACTAAATCAAGTTATGCTCAGTTATGGGCAAGGTATGGACATTTTTCAGGATAAGTGTATCTTGTACAGAAACAGATACAGAGTTGTTTTTGAAAGGGTTAGTCAAAGAACAGGGAATAGACCAAGGAAGTCCGGGTGCCCTCCCACATCTACTTTTCACAACTCAGTGATTTCTGTGACTGTGGGTTTTAAAGGGTAACTAATATCAGACAAGTTAGACTGCAGGGGAGCAGAGGAATATGGATACCATTCATACTATTCCCAAGAATAGAAGGCAGAAGCACAATCATTCTCAGACTCTTGGGGTCTGTGGCTGCTGAGGTTTCTGCGCAGAGGAGAGGAAACAGATTGAATTCAGTGAGAATGGAACTGAGAAGCAGCACAGGGGATGGAAAGGCAAAGAAGTGCCAAGAGCAGGAATAACAGTAAAAGGATATTAGGTGTGCCTGTTGTTTTTAGACAAAGCTGTGAGGTGACTAGCTGTGGCATACTACAACGTACAGAGTGAAGCATGCAAGAACAGTAATTCATCCAGCTATTCCCTTGACCCACAAACACTGAGCCAGTGGATGTGATAGACAGGAGCAACGGGAAGATGCTGCAGCCACTGCTATGTCCCTGTTCAGGCAGCGGCACGTCTGCAATGGGTGCAGTCCAGTCACGAACTCAGAAGCACGTTTGTACCCACACTCATTTATTCATCATCAACAGCATGCTGCAAACAATCATAAGAATGCCAGTTACTTGCCAAGACACAGAGACACTTGAACGGGGCACGGCAATAACAGTACCAGTTTCCAGCTGGGTGCCACATACAGCTCAGTTTGAGTTTCACATCATGGAAGCATTTGTCATGGTCCCATTCTGAGCTGAGCATGGCAAATACATGAGCAGCACACCAAGTTCCCACTGCCCCCATCACAATGTGACACCCAAGAACAAGTGCAAGCACTGAAAAGCACTAATTGGCAGCAATGTTAAAGACCTACAAGAAGCTGTGATACAATCCTGATGTAAGTTGTCAACCATATGCATTCATACAGTTAATAGGAGAGCCTACAATCAGTTCCTCCTGCTGTGCTTTTTGTTACTCATTTGTAGCACAGCAACACTTTGCCACCCACAAAAAAGGCCAGAATTTCACTGCGCTAAGAGATGTACAAACAGAGAGCAAAAAAAGGTGGCTTCTATCCACAAATACTTCTCATCTAACTGTTTGGTGAAATGTCACCATCCATATACAGCACTTGCTGAGCAATTCATCTGGCACCTCCCCAGCGTGCTAGGCAACATGACCATCAGCTTTGCAATGCCCAAGAGCTTGCACTGTTGAAGAGAGTATTCAGCCAATTTCTCTCATGTAAATGCTGCTCTCTTCCAGCTCTGTGTGGCCCTAGGTTATCAAGTTTTTTGTATATGAATGTTTTCATATGAAAACATTCTTATGAGAATATGTGTTAAAATTAATACTCCGCTGAAGTAGCAGCCACAAATCTTTCACAGAACAAACCCTACAAGTGGTTTCTCTGTTTCCAGCCACTAAAAACTGACTCACAAACTCATATTATTTGGTACCCCTGTGAAGGGGTGAAAGTTTCTTGTGTGTTAGAAATGTTGAGCAGTATGGTATCTGAACTGTGTCCATGCCAGCCTCCCAACCTGCCTGTTCTGCAGCTCTCAGTCCAGGTACTCATTTTCTTACCCAAGACTTCCACCTGGGGGTTGCTCTTCCTGACTGTCCGTTTTTCTTCCCTTTTCTCTTTCCCTTCCTTCTCATAGATCAGAAGAGTTTAAGGACTTCTATAGGAAGTGCTAAAGGCAAGTCCCAAGGCAGGGTGTAGGAGCACCCAATGTTTCAAGATCTCAGCAGCAGACTCAGCCCCAAAAGGAGACACCAGGAGCCATGGCTGTGTTCCTCCATGCAGGGGTAAAGAGGGAGCCTGGGAAAAAGCACTCCTGGCCATCTGTTAGAAGTCCTGAGACAGTTAAGAATTTAGCAGAGGAAAGAGAGAGAGAGGAAGATGAAGATGAAGTGCAGAAAGGATCTTGGCAAGGCATCAGAGGTAGAGCATCATGGTTGAAGAGCCTGGCTCACTCTGTCACAGCTTTCCCCAACATAACTGGCTATTGATCTAGAGCCTCACTGATGCTACAGCAGAAGCTCAAAAAATGAGGAAGGAGGAGCTGGACAGGGAGGTGCCTTTTGGAGTAGAAAGGCAGGAATAGCAAGAACAGCATGAGGCAAAGTTCTCAGCAGAGGCGTAGGGTACAAGCACTCTGGAAAAGAAAGGCTGGATGCAAAACACATATATTCATATGTGTTGTGTATTGTGTGAGATCAAGCAGAAGGAAGAGGAACGCACATCCAGCTATTTCCACAGGAAAATCCACCAAGGGTGGGATACTTCCCCATGCATCCCCACCCCCAGCCATCATCAGCACACCTCTGACAATGTTGGTAATATTTTTTCTGACTCTGAACAGATTTCTTACTGCATCAAGCACACCGCAGCAAAACCAGCTCAGGTTAATTTAATTAGAATTGAACACACTTAAAAGTGTTGTGGCAGAAAACAGACTCAGCAAGGAGAGGTGATGCTCTGAGGTTTGCATGGAGGTCTCCAACCCTCTATACATTCAATATAGGACTAGCTGTTGCCACTCTTCATGTGACATGGTTTACTACAAGAGCAGCCTTACTGCAGCCAGCAGTCCAGAGATGCAATGCTTTTATAACAAGCACTACAAAAGACAGTCAGCAAGGATGATATTCCTTGTCAATGCAAATGCAAAAAACACCAGCTCTGAAGTGAGTGGTGCTATATACCTGTGTGTTCCTATAATGAACCTGGACTGCTGTTTAAAGTACAAACTTACCCTGGAGCTCTTTTAGCTGTTCGTCCCTAGAATATGAATCCAGACATTTCCTGGACAGTGTAGCCCAGCAGCAGTAGCAGGGGCCAGCAACTGCACTTGATGAAGCCATGGAATAGCTGAATCAAACACATTCAAACCCATGTAATAAAAATATTCCATCTCATCTTTTTCCCATGCTGAAAGCTATGTAATTATCTTTCCAAGTAGTTTTTCATACCTTCAATAAAAATAACCATTAAAAAAAATTAGCAAACCTGGAGAATTGCTTTGGAAAACACCTTAATTGGTATTCAGAAGTCAATTTTCATAGTTTATTATCAAGACTGGTATGAACGTATGAAGGTATATAATCTTCTGTGGTCAGTCAGGGACTGGCGGATTTTCATATTATTCTGTTTTTTTTTAAAGATAGAGCTTTGAGCTTGAATTCAGTGTAGTACTCCAGACAATTGTTGGATCAGATAGCCATTCCATCCAATAAACATGCAGAAATTGTAATTGATATTTTTTAATTAAAGTCCAAATTGAGAAGGAATAGTAGTAATTAGTCGGGGAAGTACATAATATGATCAGAAATTACATCATAGCCAAGAGGTTTCCTTTAGGCAAAGGAAACATATTACCCTCAAGATTTCTTAAAGAAAAATCAGTATTTTGGGTTTTTTGGGAATGGTTTTTGTGGTGTTTTTTCTTTTGAAGCACAGTTCAGGTTCCAGTAACCACTAAAGGGATGACGCATTTGTCTGAGGAAGAGTTAATAGTCCCATTTGTCCTGTTTTATTCGCAAACATTCCAAATAGGAGATAGTCATTCTCACTGCTAAGTGTTGTGCAAATACAAGGCAGGAGAGAACATCTGTCCCTCTGGGCTTCCCAGACAACCTGACATCTCAAAACACAGAGCAGGCTGTAAGTGCTAATAAGAATTTTTCATCTTCTACTTCTAAAGGTTTTATTCTCCTCCCCTTCTCTCATTAAAAAACCCTGGCAAACATCCAGACAGCGGTGGTGACCGGGGAGGATCTATAGCATGGACCGTAATGTCTGGCCTGGCACAGGGCAGTACAGCATTCTCAAGCTAGTTAGTGCCTGGGCAGATATATTCTGGGCTTGGACATTTTGGTGTCTCCCCAGATCACCTAACATACCTGGAGTCCTTGAAAACCTGTTTCTGTGAAAGCCTCCATGAACCATGAGAAAACACATAATGTTGTCACCACCAGCTCTTGACAACCTTCCACTGTGGGAAGGAATTCTAGGGACTAGATACTCCTCACTTCTGTCTGCTGTCTCTCTGAGCCTTACATACCACATGACAGGTCCAGGGAGAGATACAAAAAGGCTTACACTGGCAGCTACGTATTGCCTTGGGAAAATGTCATTTCCACTTTGCAGGGTTCCTCAGACACTTGCTGGTGCAATTTATTTGTGTTTACTCCCTGTTCCATGGTACAGCAAATGGAAAATATGGCTTAAGAGCTCTCTCAAGAACACTTCTTCAGCAATGGCCTCCTCTCATTCTTCTATTCTTTTTTATTTAATTTAAGGCACACAGAGTGGTAACAAAGACATTAAAAGTTGAGAAGAATGTACTACAAGAAAACTATTTTACGAAAGCATTAAAAATTTCTTCTTAGCTTTAACATTTTTGAAGGTTGTTTTGTCATCTTTCTCCTTTTCCTCACACCCTGCAGTTCTCCTTAAGAAGTTCTTTCAGACAGGTTTCCTTCCATCACTGGAGATTTGAGGTCGAAATAAATTTTGTCCTGCTGGTTAAGGAAATTCTATGCTTTCCTGGCACTCATGACTTTGGGCTCACCAGCAAATCCAATGCAAATCCAATCCACTTCACCATTTACTTCCCTTAATTTATCAAAGTTAGCCATTTTGAAATAATAACAGTAATGTATTTGGAAAACTACTTGGAGGCTTTTTTTTTCTTTAGCCTATCTGCTTACAGACAGCGATTAAATGTAATCAAATTATGAGCAACATTACCAGCTAATGTAACAATAATTTTCATGTTGTCGTGGAACAATGTAGGATTATGAGTCATACAGAGTCTAAGGCCAAACTGTAAAATATGTGGTCATCCTGCTACACTGAACTATACCTCTGAAGTATCTGACAGTATTTCTTCTTAAAAAAAAAACACTGCAATCTCTGTACATTTCTAAATGTAAGAAATTGTGAGACACATAGCAACATTCTGCTAAAACCTTTTCAGCTGTCCTTCTCTGAACTGAGTTTGACTTAAACATATTCTCTTCCCCCATATTTTCTCTTTATTTCTTTCAGTCATATTTCTTTAATTTTTACAGTACTCCTGCATGACATTTTTCTCCATTTCTGCTGCTCCTCACCACTGCATATATTTCAATAACTGTGCTACAATTTGGATGACAAGTGGAATATATCTCTATTATCTTAACACTTTCTTGTTTCATATCTTACACTTTTGATCCTTTCTCTAAGTTCCTGGGTGTTCTGCCCACCAGTGCAGTTCTATAGCTTAGTTTACGCTACAGATTTCCTATTTCTTTTGACAAAGATTCCCCAGTCACGTATACCCACTTCTAGTTTCTGCATTTCCCAGGTTCTCTCTCCTCTGCTCCCTCTTCTGATTTCTGCCTGCAGGTCACACTCCAATTAGTTTTGAATTTAAGTAGACATGTGAGTAGTCGGAATTTGCCCATTCATTGTCCACATAGGCATGTGTAGACAATAAGGGCAGGATTTCACAACCATGTTCACAGGCATCTGTAAATGCTCTGTTGTTATAGCCAGTGGTACTTAAGCCAAAACAACCACCAGAGCTTGGGGAATGATTCAGTTCATCCTAAAATAACCATCTAAATATTTATTCAGTTGATTCGGTATAGAATATATAGGTCATCCTTTTAGATGCTCTGTCATGCCCAGCAGAGCATTTAGTGCCTGTCCCAGAAGGCTGTGCATCCCCCAAGGTTCCTGCACCTCATGTGCCTCAGTGTCTTGCGTGCAGCTGGGCTGGATCCCAACATCTATTGAGCTGAATTTTGTCTGTAGTAACTGGTCGGCTGAGTCACCTGCTGGCATCACTGCCCGTCAGGACTAGAGTTCAGCTGCCCATGCTCTGCAACCTGTGCCATTTGAGGTGTTTCTGTTTGACTCACATGCACAAGAAAATCTGCAGATTGTGTCCCATACATGGAGGTCTGAGATGCCTTTCAGTCACACAGACTTTTACCTTCATCTCTCCAAACCTCTGCCACAGCTCTCTGACTCCAGCACGGTGACTCTGCTCACCATGAAAGGTCTGTCCCATGGTCTCCATGGGCTGCACCCCATCACTTCAGTCCTCTGGGTTAGTCACCCCAGGCTCCTTGGCAGCCACAGTCAGTCACCCCCATCAGATCCAAAAGTGGATCAATCACACAAAGCAGATTAACCATGTAGCAACACCTCTGTGCAAAGAAGCATTTCAGACTTCACAGGATTCAAATATTCTGCAGTGAAAACAGAAAGGTAATTTAATATGAAAGTGGTTAATAAGAATTTTCTTGTGCCAGAGCTGAAATTTATCAAGAAAATTTTACAGATACATACTAATTATTATGGATCCCTATCTGCCTTCTTTTAACTTCTGATTCAAATAACACAATCATCTAACTAGGGAGAAGAAATAATGCTAGATGACCATGGCACACCAAAAATCGTAAGTAATTTATGGTCTAATGAAAGCACTCAAAAATGTTTTTTACTGAATTAACGACATGTAAACTATCAAGAATAATTAGAAATAAGGAAATTTTTTAGATGTAAGTTCTGTACTGAAGCATTTAGGACAGAGCTGACTTTATCTGATAATTCATTCACAGTGAATAATCCCACTGCCTCTAGTTACTGAACATCTCTGCATGGCCAACAAGGACAGACAAAAGGGAAAAGCAAAGGAAATGTATGTGCATTCAAATATCAGCTAAAAAAAAATTCTAAGATGCTGAGTTTTCCTTGAAAATATGAAACAAATGTTCGAAGATGCACAGTATCAGTAAGAGAGAAAATACAAGTACATGCATTGATTGCAACTTGATAGTTTAAGAGGCTTAACCAAAAATGAAACTATATTTCTTATGCCAGGCAAGGGCCAAACCCCATTCTGTTAACACTTGCATCAGCAGGTTAGAAATTTTATGATGCAAAACTGGGCTTTTATCTTTGAAATACTGAATGCTACTGAGGTCACGGTAACACGTAACTGACAGCAGGATAAATTCCTCTGTCAAATTTTAATCTGATTTAAATTGATATTTCAGAGATCAGGTACCTAAATCCCTATTTTTAAAAATGCCCTTAAAGGTTTAATCCTTCCCTCAATTACAGCATTCTAAACTGGCTTCAGAGTGGTTATTTTGGATTTACATTCACACAAGTGAGATTAGAATCGGAGCCAGAGGCAGTTCACATTCCATACAGTTCTCAACAGCAGAAAGACAAGAGTTGAAGCACACTGTAGAATGAAATAACTTGGATTTTCATCTTCCATTATAAGATGTATACATTACATCTTAAATTATAAGATGTTTTGAATGTATGTCCCTTGTATTTGATCACCTAACTAAATAAAAACACTAGTTGCTGTCCAGAGCATATTATTTATTTTTCACTCTCAGTTAAAAAACAACAAGAAATAAAATCCACTGAAACAGCTTTAATTACTTGATAGCTTGATCTAAGGTGTTTCTTTATGTTATTTACAGATATTACTACCTGGTACTTTAAAAGGAGAAGAAACCCATTGAAAGCAGGAAAGAGAAGTGAACGTAATGGTTTGTGTAGAAGTCATAGGATGGAAAAATTGTAAGGTTATGAAGAATGTCATGGTATATTGAGGGCTCTCATGGGAATTAATCAAGTAACAGAGAGTCTGTAAAATGCCATTGAATCTTTCTTCCCAGTTCATGGTGGGATCAATTATTTCTTTGTGCTCTCTGCTAGGTGTTTCTCTCATCTGTTCTTCAAAACCTCTCCCATGTCTTATAGAGATGCTTTCTCTTTCACAGTATATTTCTGTTTGCCTATGTCACTTGTCCTTTGAGATTCTCTAATAGCATTCACTTAAAGGTTTAGTTAGCAGCATGCTTGGCACTTCATATACTGGCTGAACCATCTGCCTCCAGAGAACCATAAAATTGAAATAAACCTCATTACCTGTTTTCCATCTCAATTAATCTGAATTAGGTGGCTTAATTCAGGATTGGAAACCTGCCTAGGTTACTGAGATTGTCTTTACCAGATTATCCACCACAAAAATCCAAGGGTTCTCCAAGGTGTTCCATATAGTTTCCCGCAGGCTCCTTCCAGAGAAACTGATGTTTTAGGGTGGAGACAAGGGGTCTGTGCAGTGAGTGGGCACTGACTGCCTGGCCACACACAGGGTGGTGGTAAATCCTTTTTAAACTGGATACTGCCGCAAGTGGGGTCCCCAGGGATTGATATTGGACCCAGCACTGCTTAATATCTTCATGAGTGATCTGCGTCATGGGAACAATCCACCACCCTGATGGAGTTTGCCAATGATACCAAACTGAGTGGGGAAGGGAGAGCCACCCTGCAGGAAGACCTGGATAGGCTGCAAGAGTGGGCTGACAAGAACATTGTGAAGTTCAGTCAGGACAAATGTAATGTTTGCACTTAGGAAAATAAAATCCAGGAGTGCAGCACCGGCTGGGATCTGCCTGGCTGAAGAGCTGGGATCCCAGTGGACAGCAAGCTCAGTGTGAGTGAAGGTGTGGTGCTGTGGAAAGAAAGCCAATGGGATGCTGGGCTGCATCAACAAGGACATCATCAACAGGGATAAAAAAAACCCTTTATCCAACTCTATTCAGTGCTTGTCAGGCCACACCTGAAATACTGTGTTCAGTTGTGGTCCCTGCTATTGCAGAAAAAATTGTGGACAGATTGGCAGAGATCCAGAGAAGTGCCACAATGATGACCAAAGGACTGGGAAGCTTTCCATCTAAGGAAATAGGCCACTCTTTTCTATGAGAAAACCATGTTTCTTCATCCTTGAGGCTTAGGGTAGACCTTATCAGTGTTTAAATACTGTTCCTGTATTTAAAAGGTGGCTACACAGAAATTGGATATTCCCTTTTTGCAAGGAGTCAGATGGAAAGCACAAAGGATAATGGGTACAAGTTATTCCTGGGGAGATTTCCTCAACATGAGGAAAATATTTCACAATGAGGATAATCAGCTGTTGGAATAACCTCCTCAGGGAAGTGGTGGACACTGTTAAGATTTCTCTGGATGGGGTGCTGGCCTACATTGTCTAGGCAGTCCATCTGCAAAGAAAGGTTGTACCAGATGGTCCTTGAGGTTCTTGCCAACATGGCATTCTGTAACTCCATGGTTCTATGAAAATCATAATGTAAGTCGATCTAGTTATTTCACAAACAAGGCTTGCTCTTGCAATACGAAGGATGGGAATCTCATATATTCCAGCTATAGAATTATGGCTCCAAACCAGTCCATACTCAACTGAAAGTTATAGGAAACTCCTGACACAACTCAACCTCCCTGAAACCTGAGGCAGCAGGGTGACTGCCATCCATGCATTCTATGGGAAGATTATTTCCCTGTCATACTTCAGACAGAGTCTACCCATCAAACATGTGTACCCAGTGACATGCAGAACACCTCAGGCACCCTGTCAGGCCTCCAACACTGCCAACAGAGTGTACAGCTCTCCCAGACTCTCTTCTATGCCATGTCTGTCTGCTCAAGAAAGGTGTCTCAGGTATCCCAGGATATTTTGAAGGAGTCCAGAAATCCATGGTTCAGTCCTAGAATCACTCCTTAAATGTTTAGATGCCTAAGCATTGTTCAATATCCGGAATCCCCGTTGAATCAAATCTCTGGTTAGTCCTTGATGGCCTGGGGCTGCCAGATCATGGTGGGGAAAGCTGGACTGTGCTCTCTGAGGAAGTCAAGGGGATGTCAACAGACACCGGTCTACCATTGTCAGCAAAATGTAATGAGTCTTGCACTGTATCTTTATCTCCAGACGCTAAGTTTGCTGCTTTTATTTCTTTCTAATACAGTGTCTCTCTGTTTTCTTTGAAGCTGGCCAAAACTTTTAAATGGCCTTTGTCTTAGCCTGAAACAGTCTGACACCTTCCTGAGTTGACTGGCAGTATTTCTCTACCAAGCCTTTGAATGGTGCACAGCAGAGGGGGCAGAACAGAGACTTGACATGTAGATGTGATCATCAGCCTGTAAAGTCAGCATAAGAATTGAGTCTCTCTGTGCTCTCCAACTCACTGATTTCACTGGGGTTTGGCTCAGGCACTAATATTGCACCTCTTGCACAGTTATCATGCCCATTACCAGGCAGGGTGACCTGACTGCTGTGCATCTATTTTATACATTCTTCCTGTATTTTTTGTATGGTTCCTTGCCTCCCTTTTATCGTATAGAGTATTTGTGGAAGCAACACATGTTCTGGGAAGAATCAGATCTTAAATTACTATTTCCTTGAGGCAGAAAAACAATCTGGAAAGACATTAAATTACTAAGAAAAAAGCACTAAAAAACAATTATTGATTATGTCAGTCTCAGTCTCTTGACTCACCAACATATTTCTCTGGGGTTTATGCTTGTAGAAATATGTTGAGTTTGACAGAAGTATTCTGTAAGTAATCAGACCCTTGACTTACCAGTTATTCAGGTTAAATCTCACTGTTCAGGATTTACCATTTTATGTATGTCTTGCTAAATGGAAAATTTGCTATCATGATCATATTCAAGGGGTAGTCTTTTCTTCTCTATTAATCTGCTATGCTGGTCTATTGGCAGTTGTCCCAGAGACACTGATAAAGTAGACTACATATAACATGTAGCATAAAGTTTGCTTGGTATAAATAAAAAGGTCATGACTCTTTTCCCTTTTGCTTGTCTGTATGTCTTGTATTTCCTTTCTCAATACTGTGCTGTTCCTTGTTTTCTGTAGTGGTATTTTTGCTAGTAGTAGTAAAGGGTAATTTAGGAAGCTATTGAAAGAATCTCAGAACATCTAGCTGAAAAAAGAAAGTATCCTGAAAAGACCCATGGAACCAGACAAAATGTCATTAATTCGCACATTTTGTGTAAAATAAGCTAAGTGTCAATGAAATATAATGGAGATTTTGATTTGAAAATGTAGGAATACTTACGCTCCAGAAAAGAGAAAATGCCTAAGTTTCAGAGTGACAAAAGGAACTGTTTCAGGTTGAATCTTCCTGTCTTATCAGTGACCTTCAACTTCCTCTTTACTGTACTGCCTAAGGTAATGAAAATGCCAAAGAAACATGAGGGTAATTCCTATGCTCCTGGAACTTAGTTTGTTCATTAATTGAGATGCATTCCCTTAAGCGCATTGGGTTACTTCTAGGAAAGACATCTCAGCTACCTGTTTGTGCAGAACAGTTATTCAGCTAAGCCTGGAACTCAGTGGTTCATGAAGGCATACCCTGTCCAGCCTACTAGATACCCTCTCTTGGGACATGGAGCAGTCCTTACACACGGTACAGGACTGATGCTTGCTACCAATTTCCCATCGTGTAGCTATTGCCTTTGAAACTCTGATCTGCATACAGCATAAAGGAAATTACCTTTTCTGCACAAGCAGAAAAGTTTTTGCCTGCTTTCTCTGGGAAGCAATTTTTTTCTTCCATTAACCAAGAAAAAAGTTGCACACTATGAACATTACAAAGATGCAGTAAGCTTTCTTAAGTATGTACAGCTTACATATCATTTCTTTAGGTATAGCTGTCTCTTTCATCCCGCTGAGCAATTCTTAAAGATCTTTTCCAACCTTAATGATTCTGTGATTCCATGAGCCTCAAGTGAACCTGAATAAATTACTGCCTTACCAAGGCCCACAATCAGGGTGCTTGATATTCACTCAGAAAGGGAGCAGCTTTATGATACCAGCTGGTGTGATTGATACTGCCTGCCTTTTTTAACCTCTTTCACCTCCTCTTTCTGAATACCTTGTGAGAATAGTTTCCATTTCTGGCTGGTACTGAGCTACCTTCCTCCTCATTCTGCTGTGACTTGGACAGAGATTTTGCAGGAGCAGGTTGGAAGACATGACTTCACCATGACACAGAAATACCAGCTTGAAATTGCTTCCTCATTTACTCCAGATGGTCATTCTGAAACACAAGGTGTGCTGTGCTGCCTTCTCCATCTTTTCTGTGTTGCTCTGGTGGTAGGAGGAAACAAGACTATTTCCTTCCTTCATCTTCCAAATCCTGCTTTCCTACTGCAGTCCCCCCAGGCTGGCAGTGTCCTTCACCATCCCAGAGCAGGTGCTGTTACACACTACTCTGGGGAGCAGATTAAAGGCATGTGTGAAGCAGGGAGGTAAATCTGCAAACCAAACCAATTCATAACCATCTACCTACAACCTCACAACCAGCTGGGTGCCTCCCAGGTTAAAGATCATCAGTCAGCTGAGAAGGGAGCAGTTTGGGTCTTAATTAAACAGAGAGTGAGCAATGTCAATCATTACACCTAAATCTTGCCCTGAAATTTTTGCTGCTTCCACCACAAAAGCTCATGTTCCATGCACAATAAGTAAAACAAATTTTGCATCAAACTTGGACTTATTTTCCTACACATTTCATTAATAAGTACCAGGCAAAAGGAAAATTGAGTATTTCACACAGTGCTGGTCTGATGTACTGTCTTTCTCTACATATGTTATTTGAACCCATTCTTGGTTGTCTTGTGAGATGATTATATCTAAAACGTTATCTTTTAAACACAGCACGAAACTAATTACTGTCACCCATATCTCTAGGCAGCTTGGCTGCATCCCTGATTATTCTTAGCTCTAGATCAAGAAAACCCACTGACCCCTTATTTTATAAAATCTTCATTTATAGATTTTCTCTGCACTGTCTATATTTCAGACATGTCTTTTAGACAAGGAAATACAGTCAAGGACAGTTCTTTGACCTAGCCTCGATTTCCAACTTCCCCAAAATTCTTTGTAACCAAACCTGCATTGAAACTTTGTCCTCAAAGCAGCTATATCAGAAGCAATGCCAGTGACCTCAAAAAGTTTCCTGAGAACAAATCTGATGTCAGTAAAGAAAGGGTCTTCTGTCTCTTTTTTGGAGATTCATTTTTTCTGCCAGATTAAGGCTTCAGCCTTCCTTTTTGGGAACTTTAACTTATTATTTATTTGGTGTTCTAAGCCCTTTAAATCCTGTCTAGTTAAATCTGAGATATTAAGATCTTTTGAAGAATATAAGAAGTACCAGAAGGTTGTTCAAAAGTTAAATTGTGCAACTTGTCTGAAAGGAGTAAAGCCAAGATGATCTCAGGGACAACACAGCTGGCAGGCAGTTCAGCTACAGCAACAACCAGTTAGCTATGAGTTCTCTATGCCCTTGTAAGAAGGAAAAGAAAAAAAGAAAAAGCGCAACAACAACACCCCCACAACAGCAACCCCCCCCACAAAAAAACCCCACCAAAACCACTGACCTACCAACAAAAACAAAACCCAAACCAAAACCAAACCAAACAACCAAAAAACACAAACTAACAAACAAAAAAAAGCAAACAAAACCAAAGGGGAAAAAAAAAAGGAGAGAAAAAAGGGGAAAAAATAGGTGTGTAACTCATGTACATTTGTCAAGGGGAAATTGTGTTAAACTCACTTAATTTACTGCTGAAGCAGAGTTTTAGGCTTTGCAGATAAAAGCAAGGCATTTTTGATTTACAGCCCATCTTAGAAAGGCTTTTGCCATATCTTATGCAGATTCTCAGAAGGAAATTGGGGTGAAATCATACTGGAGGGGTGAAAAATAAGATTGGGAAACCTTCCATTGAGCCAGAAGTGAGCAAACAAACCAAAGAAGGTAGGTAAAGTCTACCAACAAGCAAACTATTTGGGACTCCCTCCTTCTCCTTTCACTTTCTCTTTTTGTTTTATTTTTCTTTCTGTTTCCTCTGTCTCATCTTGCAGGAGTTGGTGGCAGTTTCAGTTCTCTCCTAGCTCAGTGACAGTATACCAGTCCAGAGGTGTTGAAGATAACTATTACTTTCAAGAGCTGAAGGATGTGAGAGAGATTTGAGTGCAAGTTATGGCTACATCTGACAGGTATTGTCACCCTGAGGGGATTAGCAAAAGACATTTAATTTTCACTTATCAACATCAGCCTTACCCTACAGGGAAACATGTGAGCCCACCTCAAAGCCCACTGTTTAATTGCTTTGAGTTATCCATTCAGGGTTGCTTTTCACCTCCAGTCTCTGAGGGCGTTCCTGCCTCACTCATGCATTCTGGGTTCCAAATGTTAGGTACAGCAGCACAGTACTGTCTTCTGGTCAGAAGGGGCCATGGCACTCTCTGGCTTCCTTTTTCCCAGCTGCAGTGATCTCCACTGCTCTTGGCTGTGTTCAAAACACTCAGGCAGAGACACCTACCCAGTGCATGGACAAGTTTAGAGGAGCACAGCACTGCCATCCCTCCGTACATCATGGGTCACCCAAGAACACCTTGCCACCTCCCCTCTACCAGAGCCTGGGAGCACGACGCCTGAGGGCATGCACTGCTCCTCTGCACATCAGGATGGAGGGGATGTTTGGCCCACCTGAAAGTATTTTCTCTCTTAGAAATGTTCTGCTTTGGAACTGGATTTCTTCTCCTTAGATGCAGTCACCAGAACCATAGCAGAGCAGGAACAACTGACAGAAAAGACAAAGAGAGCCACCATGTGTTTCCAACCATGCCCTACTGTGGCTTGTTTCTACAGGACCTTAGGAAGCTGCAGTACCATCCTGAGAGGAGCTGCATACATGTTACTCCATAGGACACTGCACTTTTTCTGACAAAATAGTATTCCCATTCTCCCAAGTCTCTGCACAGGAAACTTGGCACAAATTTGCTTCTTATACTCTGGAGAGGGCGTGAGCCACATAACTAAAATGCACTTTACACCACACTATTAAAAAATAACAACGAAATCCCAAACCTAAACAAAAACCAACACAAAACTTGCACAAAAACTTGCACAAAACAAGCATATTTAAATCTGGCTTTATTTTTCATCCCTGCTGTTTCCTAGGGATGAAATGCTTTTAATGCTCTGGTTGCAGATGGTTCTGGAGTGTGTGAGTCCCAGAGATGCTCAGGGAACAAACTTCATTGCATGAATATGTCAAGTCCAAGGACCCTCCAGAATAAGTGAGCCCAAGGACCTCTAGAGTAAGTGGCCAGGCCAGGTTTGATTCATTGATTTGTTACAGGTCAAAGAGAAGCTAATTGCGTGACACTGTGCAGGATGTATCATCATTACCATTATTCATGTTTAGGGCGCCAGTGTCTAAAGACCAGCCATGGATGAATCCTTGTACAAGATTATCTGACAGGACTTGAATCATGGAAGTTATGGTTCAGTAGCCAGAGAAAAGGTTGGGAAAAACATCTAACACACACAACATTCATGCATAGTGATCTCAGGGTGCTTTATTTTATTTCTTTCTTTCTGTGTGTAGGTTAAATAAGCATGGGTGTGATAAATGGAAAAGTTAATGCAGAATAGATGAGAAAGGACAGATGAGAAGAATAAAAGAACAAAATGGACAAAATACACTTTTTAAAGAACTGACTTTCTCTTTAACCTTGAGACCCTACGTTTTCACCAAACCTAAAATCCAGTCCACATGTTCCCACACACATTCTCCAGTCACAGCCCAATCCACCTGGGCAGGGCTTGAGGAAATTGCTGCATGAGAGATACAGGTTGTCTGTCAGTGTGCAGGTTTATAAATTGTTCTGCCTGTTTAGATCTTTCATCTAGACATGGGAACACAGCTCCCAGTTTGATTTCTATTACTGGCAAGTATCCATCCTCCAGTCCCATCTGTTATGCTTAGCCTGGCTGACACACACAGCAGACTCAGTCCTGAGGGCAGGCAGACAAGGGGCTGGGGCACGCTTGCATTTCCTATCAGTGACTGAAATGTATATACCAGCATTTTCTGTGGATGGGAAATGTGAGAGTTCCCAAATGTCAGGGACAGGTTTGACGTCAAGACTTCTAAACGTCAATACTACACAGACAAGATAGCAACACCATTTGGACCTTTTCTTGTAATTCTACTCTTAATCCTGCCTCCAAAACAGGTCTCCTCTCATCATGTTTGGGAACTGCTGGGGTGCTTCCAAATTCTTTTCTCTGCCATCTGGGAATGTACAGTGAGTTTCTTCCTTTGTACTTTTTGGGTGCAAATGGAATGAGAGAAATACACAGGTATTGTCAATTTTCAATCACAACTATCAGTTTTCAGCTTCCACCTTCTTGGACAATTCAGCTTCTCATGACCATTCCTTTTGCATCAACTACTAGTACCATTTTCATGATGATTTGTACATGTTGAAGATATTTCTGATCCTCCGATTTTTTGTGAAGAGGTCTCATGCTGTCTATTGCACAAGCAACTGCGTCTTGAAGTGCTGAAAGGGATCTGGAGAAGTCATCACAGCTGGTGGAAGCACTGCTACTGAGACCTGAGAAATGAGACATTTAACTCTTGCAGTAGTATAAGGGCAGTATTAGAAAGCCTGAAAAAACAACTGATAATAGACCAAGAAGAAGAAAAATTACATTTTTCTTCAGCTGAGTTCTGAATAAGATACTAAAAGTACAGTGTGGAAGAAACTGAATTGAGAGGCAATATCCAAATATAATATCCAGTGATATGGCACTAATTGAATAAAGGTATTGTTAGTGATTGTAACATTGTTATGTACTGAATGTATGGATATTTATCCAATTAAAACAATGTAAAGTAGGTGGGTGATAGAAGATTGTGATGAAGGAGAACACATGCAATGTAGAGAAGATTAAACATTTATATTTACACATACACATAAAGGAAAAACTTCTTTGAACATAAGTTGCTGGACAGCCAGCCCCCACCTTGTGCTGCTTGATCACTGGCACAAAGTACATGTGCAGCTTTTCCCCACTGAGTGCTGGTTTGGACACCTACCCATTGAACAAGGTGTGCTGCTGAAATGTACAGTTTTTCATGGCCAAGTCCTAGGTTAAGACTAGGGTCTGAAATAAATGACTGTGACAAGGATGGAACATTTCCAGCCCAGAGCACTGACCAAGGGGAATCCTGCGCTGCCAGCATGTTCTCAACCCTCATGCTCTGGAAAAGGCTGCCCAGAGCCCCAAAGCTGTCAGACCTGTGAGACAAAGCCTTTCAAGGGTCCCCAGCTTTTGTTTCCACCCTCCTTACTGTGTGCATGGTCAGCTCCATAGATCTGCTGTATTGCTCACCCTCACAAGGAGACTCTGACCTTCTTCCATTAAACCAGCTGAGAACTGATTTCCACACTGCACCAGCAGAGCAGCAGACCTGCACACAGTGTTTTGTAAGGCTGCAGCTGAACAACACCATATAGCCACGTGGCAGGTTTTGCCTCCCATACTCACTGTAACGCAGTTTCTTTTAAAGTACTGAGTTACCATAAAGATACCAGTCTAGTCAAAGTAACAAATAAAAAGCAAGCAGTTTTCCTAGTCGGATTTGGTATCTGATAGCAGCTCTGAGCAGCACAGATCCCCTCTGTGGTTGACTAGCAGAGCAATATCCTTGGGTTCCACAAAGAATTTGCACCACTCATTGTATTAATCAGTTTTATGCAGGTCATGGCTCCTTCCACACCTTCTCATTTGTCACACAGGAAGACATATGGCTCTTGCTCATTACTGCTTTGTGTCTTCCAAATTCATGCATGGATCCCGTTGCCACACCACTTGCAAGCTGTTGTTTATTAAAGCAGTGGGACACAGGTGTTTCTTCTGTCTTTGTGCCAGCATAGGCAACAGAACCACGCAGAGATGGAGCCCATCTCATGCTCCACTGCATTTTTGCTCATAAGCTCTTTGGGTTTTGTGTGGCCTCCATGGACACTTGCAAACCAGCTTGCTGATTAGAGGAAAAAAAATCCCCCTTCTTCTGTGAAGAGAGTTCTACCAGGTAATCAGAGCAGGTCAGAGGAACATTAAAAACACCCTGTGGTTCTCTATTTCTTTAGAGAGTGGCTTGTGGACAATCACAGAGGAAGGAGTCAATGAGTCCATGTCTTCTGAAGGTATTGTGCCTCCAGAAAAATCTGTCAAATGAGTAATAGCTGAAGAAGATCAAGATAACCACAGAAACAGCAGGCAGAAGCACCCATGTGACTCTGTCACCTCCACCTTTTGCAGGTCATTGGATTCAGTAAGTTTTCAAAGTTACAGCTCTTCTTTTCTTTGCCAGGGGGAAATCTCCTCCTTGCTGAGGGAAATATGTGGCAGTGGTTCAGGATGACATCTGTGGGATTTAGTGTGCTTTGTCTTTCTCATGGGTTCCCTAAAGCCCAAACCAGTGATTGTCTTGAGAAAACAATCAGAATCTGCAGTGCTGCATCAAAAATGTCAATTCAACAGGGTAGTGGGAAGGAAGAGAGAACATGATGGGGAAAAGTAATATTGAGAAGAATGCAAGATGAAATGAATTACCTTGCTGAGGGACTTCAGCAGCTCCAGCTCAAATGTTACATTTTACCCACCCTCAACAAGATATGCTACAGGGGAGAAATCCAGCTCTAATGGCTGATAGATATTTTCTATGGTTTCACAAGGTATTTTGCCTCTGTTGGTCTGGATTTTATACAACAGCCTGTCTAACGAAGTAGTTCTGCAGTCCTCTCCAACAGTTTTGAAGCACAGCATGTGTTGATTATCGCAGTTGAATGAATCTGAGTTCATTTATAAGTTGCTTTGTTTTGCCTTTTTTTTCACTTCTTTGTTCCTCCCTTCTCTGTCTAAAGCGCACAAATTGTTTGTAGAGAGAAAAACATATAAACAGTGTGATTCAGTACAATAAAGAACAGCTTGTTAAAAATGTGCTTTTGGTGCATGTGGAACACAAGCTTTTCCTCTTTCTATCACGCTGTGGTACAGAACACATTAGCTGAGGTTGTTCTGGGAGTTCCATTTTTAAACCCTCTTTTTTTTCTTCTTCCCGTAAAAGCCAGAAAATTTCTCTTTTCAGTTGAAATTATGTGTGTTTTCCTTTAAGCCAAAGAAAATGTTTATCAAAAGTTTGAATCAAACTCACACACCTCTTTGTTTTATGGAACTCATGAAACTTATCAGAAACAAAACTTTCTGAAATGATTAGCCAGGGCACAGAAAATCTCTATTCTTTTTTTCATTTCTTCTTTTTATCCAGCTCAAAGGAAGACAACGAGAACTTTTCTATCTTTCCACTGAAACACAATCAAATCCCATCCCTGCAGCTGAAAAATTGCATGTGACTCACTCTTTTGAGCCAGGGCAACCTGTGGTTGCCATTAAAGTGGACTTTCACTCACTAAGAGTTGAAGCAAATGAACATTTGTTTGGTACACACACATAAGCATTCACTGAGCATCAACCTATATATCTGGATCTGCACCCTGACATAAATACATCCAGTGAATGTTTATTATGAGGCAGGGTTTGCATTCTGTAGGTCTATCACTGCATAAGCTTCCTTAAAAGAGTACAACTCTCTTAGCATCGAGACTGATGCGTTTGAGCCTGCTCCTACAGCTTCACTTGCCCAGGCAAGCTGCAGAGGCAAGAATGCTTTGAATAAAAAATTCAAAGCTAACATGCTTTGAATAACAAATAAATAATGGCATGCAGGAAGGGATGCAGTTCTGACTAGGAATCACCCAGACACCGGGAATGGTTTGCATGAAGGGGAGAGGCACAGCACTGAGGCCAAGGGCAGATCTTGGAGCTGGGGAGGGGGACATGGACCCTGGAGCCCCCAACAGCCCTGGCATCTCCCATCTCCCTCTGCCCCAGGTGTTCTTGTTTCCCAAGCAGCAGGATTTGCCTTGAGTCACAGGGACAGGGTGTGGAGAGTGAGGGTGGCTGGACAGAGGTGGACGGGGCGGCACATGGAGTGACCGCGGCCCAGCGGCTGTGCTCTGATGGTGGCACCACCTGTGCCTGTGGGTGCAGTGCTGCCTCCCTGCCAGGGCCGTCCTCTCTCCCCCTGCAGGGGCTGCGTCTGTCACAGGCAGGGCTGGGGACACGGGCCGTGGGGAGCTGCGCTTCAGTGGAGCCAGACACTTTGTCTGGACCCCTGATGGCAGGAGCCAGCAGGGCTGGTGGCTGCAGCTGGAGAGAGCAGGGCTGCCATCGGGATCTTGCCAGGCTGTATGGCTGGGCGGGGGAGAAGGGAGAGGGGAGCAAGGCTGCCTTTGCTGCAGAGTGGGGATCATAGGTTTTCTCTGAGGGGAAGAAGACAGGTTACATGTCGGATCTGGAGGAGGTGGCTAGAGTCTGGGATACAGAGCATCAGGGTAGGTCAGAGCAGGCAGCTGATGCCAGAAGCAGAGAAAGGGTTGAATGCATATGAGAAGAAAGGGGAATGGGAACTAAAAATATTACAAACCACGGGTAGAGAGAAAGAATTTTAGGGCATCCTCTTCTTTCTTTTTATAGCAGAAAAGAGGACAGAATCTGGAAATAACAGCCCACATATTTTCTGACAAAGGAACCCAGTTTTGGCCACAGGCTAATGAAACGTGGACATACTGGTGCAGGAACTCCCAAAAGTCAGGGATACCACTGGATTTGAACATGGACTATATTTTTGCACAGTAGTCAAGGTGGTTCATGGAAAACCTCTCGCCTGGTAAGGAGCAGACTTTTCAGAGATTTCAGAGAAAAGCTTACTCTCGTGAGATTTTCATCTCAATTTGCAAATATAAGAGGCTGAGGTGGTTTATAGGTACATTTTGAAAGAACATCTGATGTTTGGATGCTTATGTATATGTAGCATCATCCAGCTGGGTCTTTGCTCTTCTCTGGCAGAATCACTGGGCTGAGGAACAGCTTTCTCTGCTGCGTAGACTCAAGGAAAGCAAACACGATCAGATTCATCAAGCTGTTCCCTCAGCACAGCATGAACTTTGGCTCTAGAGTTTCTGAGAATTGATCAGCCAAGTCTCTTGAAGGTTTCAAGCCTTAGGTAATTAGGAAGATGGCATTATTCAGAAGCCTTTGCTTTTAGTACCCTTTGCTGAACAGTTGGGTCTGGGTAATTATAATCCCTGGAGGATAGGCTTCAGTGACTGACAAGTCTCCAGTGATGCTTTGGCCTTCATCCTTCCAGCTGCACAGAGAAGTGAAACTGCACACAGAAGCAGTTTTTGTTTGAATTTGCAGCAGGCAGGCATTTGTGTGTGTGTGCACATGTGTATGCCTGTGGGTTTATTCAGGTTTATCAGTTTTAAATATAAGACATAGGTTGTGTGTACAACATTTTCCTTATGTCAGCACCACTGCCATTTTTGGAGTCTATGAGTAATTAACGTACCATGATTTTTTTAACTCCTTTCTTACTGATAAGCTGCTGTGAAATCTCACCAAGTTAAGTGAAAAATCCACTAACCTATGTGTACCATACGAATACAAACCAAAGTGCAGGCTTCTATTCACCTATTTAATGGAAGAAAAATATTTGCCTAAATTGATGGATATAGGAAATTATGCAAGACTCCTGTATATGAGAAAATCTTTAACTATTTAGCAGTTATGTCTTTCTCACCATATCATGTGTAGTTAGAAATAAGTGCTAGTGGATGCTGCTGCTCTGCAGTTTGCTACAAAGAATTTTCATTTTGGACCGAACCAGACACACTTCTTGTTTTGACTAGTCCGAGGTATTTCTGGAATTTTCACCATTCTTTTTCTGTGAAAAATCTTTGAGTTTTCACATATTTTCTGTTGAGTTATCTGGTGTTCTTTTCCTTTTTAATTCAAAGTGAATTTTGAATTTTCTGGATTACAAATATCTTTCTGATATAAGATATTACCCATCAGGTTACTGCTGTGAATATCTAACCTCAACAGCAAATTGAGATGATTGTTTGGATTAGAAGATGTTCATTAGAATTTCTTTTCTCATGTTAAACTAACATCTGTGTGTTTTCTTTATTTAAGATTTTATAATATCCTAAACAGTGCAGGGTAATTTCTTACCATGAAGAAGTTTTAGATTAACAGATTGCAATTAAATGTGAGCTGCCTAAGGAGCCATTTTGAGACTCTTTATTTTGGGTTAAACTATCTGATTAAACAGTCATTAAAGTGAGAAACAAGGACTTAGACTCATAAAGCAAAAGCCAAAACTGCATCAAAAATTAAATCTGTGGAAGGTTGGAAATTGACTTCTGTAGTTGCCTTGCAGATTTTGTTATGTGTGGACTTGGCTTAGGGGTGCATCAGGCAGAGGTAGCTCTGATCAAACAAGCCCTCAGAAAAATCCAGACACATGAGTAAATTACATTACCTTAGCAAAGCAACCGGCTGTGAGGGCAGTAAGGCATTGTGTGAATACACCCCAGAGATGACAGCAAGGAAACGGGAGGTCAGGCTTGGCATTCTAAGGGAATGGAAAATTTGATCTGAAGATGAGTGGATGAGGTAAAATACTCCTTCCTCAATTCGAGTAAAAGGCAGCAGCCACACATCCAGCCTTTCACAGGTATCAGTATTTCAGTCCACACACAATGTATTTACATTTATCCCTCTCCATGATCTCTGTACTTCATGGGGGTGGCCTTCCCTTCACTGCTCTGTGGAACACAAACTCTTCACACCCAAGACCATTTTGTGGGACTAACAGCCACCAATACTGCCTAGTCAAATACCTCCTTGCTCCCTGCAGCACTTTCTGATCATGTAGCATAGGAATGATGTATTATCCCAGGGACTTGCATATGCTGAGAGCTCAGCTTTCCACAATACCATTTTCTCTGCATCCATTTATCCCTTAATTGCTGTGATGCCACATGAAAGCCCATGCTCTCCCACATTTTCTCTCCTCATTGAAGATGTTCCCAGTGTATTTATGTCCTTCTTATAAACACAGCACACAAATGCTTTTTTTCATTTGCTCTGCTGGGATGGTAAAATCACGAACAAGGGGTGCTGGTTTGAAACCAGGGCAACAGAGGAGCAGGAATGGGTGCTGTAGACTTTGGGCTCACAAATATGTATTCAGTAGACTTTAGGCTCACAAATGTGGCAGTTACTTGAACCTGATGTTTTCTGACTTTCTGAGGCCATAAAACTCTAGGTTCATATTATGATGCAGGTCTAGCTAAAGACATTTTGTATGCATATGAAAATTCTTCATGATGTCCTGTGCGGTGATGCATATTGTGGTGCTCAGGGTCATTAGAACCACCAGAAAAGACAAACTATATCAGGAAAGGGGCAAAACAAGTTAACAGAAGGCACTGTGTAGGGTAGAAACAGAGGATAGAAGTATAGAATCATTGATGTCAGAAAAGACCTTTAAGATCAAGTCCAGCTGTTATTCAAGCATTGGCAACACAGCTACTAAATCACGTCCCTAAGCACCACATCTACATGTCTTCATCTACCTACCTTCAGGGATGTTGACTCCATCACTTTCCTGGGCATTTTGTTCCAATGCTTGATGATCCTTTCAGTGAAGAAAATGTTCCTAATATCCAACTTAAACTTCACCTGGTATGGCTTGAGCCATTTCCTCACATCTTGTCACTTGTTCCCTGGGAGAAGACATTGACCTTCACCTTGCTTCTCTGTACTTGCTCCAGCATCTCATTGTCTGTCTTGTAGTGAGAGACACAAAACTGAACACAGGATTTCAGATGTTAACTCACCAGTGCCAGGAGAATGCTCACTTTCCTGGTTCTGCTGGCCTCACAATTGCTTATACAAGTCAGGATGCCATTAGCAGAAAAGATTAGATCCACCTTCATGCCAGCACTCTCTGGGTCAGGAGAAAAGAGGAATTATTTCTTCAGCTGCCAGGCCCTGCCTGAGTTTGTTAGATGTTTTGATTGGTGTGAGGCACAAAGGCAAGTGCTCAAACCTGTTCCTGTTCCAAGGAATCTTCCACTGCTGGAGAAGTGGAATCTTCCACTGTGGAGAAGTCCCACACCTACACAATCCATAAGCTTTGAGGAAGCCTAGTAGATCTCCCTAGTGAGTGATATTGTTGATTTGCTTGTACAAATGCTAGCAAACACCCTAAAAATCTCACTGGGGGGTTTCTTGTTGCCTCACTGTCTGGTTTAAGAGGCTTGCCACTTGCACATAAATTTTGTTGTTTGCTTTTGGTTTTCTATAACCATCCTTTCAGCTCATTACCTGTCTACAACCAACAACCAGCACTAGACCAGTGGAAGTTAACCTCTTAACTGTTTTGTGAATCTTGTTGAGAATGTAACTCCATGAAGGAATCTGACATTCCATTTTAGAACACTGATGCTGAAATGTAGGAATTCTCCTCTGAACTATTCCAAGTCTCATCTGACTCCTATTGACAGTGTCTCTGATCTAACCCACAAAAAAAACGTTATTTATCCCACTTAATAGACATGGTTTCTGTTGCCTCCGTGAAAAGACTTAGAAGTGCTGGTCAAAAATGAAGCAGCTGCCTCAGGTTTTGCTTGTGCCTCAGTCACCAGAGGTGGAACAAGACCATTTAGGTACACCCTCAGAAGAAACAGCTACAATGAACAAAAAGCAGAGGTCTTTAGTTTATACAGGCATCCAGCAGAACAAGCAGGACCAAACACTCTCCAGCCGAACTGGGCAATCTTGTTTTACTTGCCAAAAGGTGGACCAAATATTTATCCCATGAGACTGATTCTACTATTGAATTGTGGTGACCACATCCATTAAAATGTAGAAGATCAATAAATATAGTGATTTCAAGTTGCCTGGAAACCTGGATAGTGTTCGTATGATTTTGAAGGACAAAAACCTATATATCGAAACAAATATATGGAAAAGAAAAAACAAGTGGTTTAGTGTTACTAAATGGACTCTAAGTATTACTGCTATCTTTGCAGTAAATGACAGGAACTATGAAATTAATTTAAAAGACAGTATTTTCCCTGTCTGGATTAAAGCTGTACTATGTCTGTCAACTTCCCTCATCATCTTTTTGAGAAGTAGGGACATTCTTGCTAATCGAACCCTCAAGGAGTAAGTTTCCAAGAACTACATACACAATTATCTTAAGCGTATTGTACTGCACATCCTAGCCCCCAGCCAACTCATCTGCATATCTAAATGCCATTTTCTGTCCCTCCTGAATAAGAGCAGTTCTGGTCAGACAGACACAAGAGAGGAAGGGTGTTATTAAAGGGACTTCTCTGAGCCCTCCCATAGGAAAACAGCTGCTGGCATGGGTGCTGGTGGAGGGGACAAAGCAGCAAGGCTGGCCTTCAAACCACAAAAAGAATTTGATTTTGCAGACGGTGGTCTGAGCCATTATGGTCTGAGCCATTCTTTGGTCCTGGAATTCTTTGAGGATGCATGCAGAGCAGCTGGAAGACCACAGTTTTGCTGCAAGCTGGAGGCATGGGGAACGAACAGGGCCCTGGTCCAGCGCTAGCAATGCCTGGCAGTCCTTCAGGGCACAGCAAGGAAGCAGGCAAAAGCCCCTGGAGAGTCCCTGCAGGACCCAGTGTTTCTCCAGGGCAGCTCCTCTGCTTTGAGCCATCAAGCTGTGGGGGATCCCAATGCTGGGAAAATCGCATTACCACACACTGGAGGCAATTCCAACAGCCATGAGCAGCACCGCACAGTTAAAGTTTAGCTGTCCTAACTCCTCTTTTCTAGAAACTCAGGGCTATAAGTGCTCTTCCATTGTGGTCCCTCTCATGCCTCACCTGGGTGTTGTTTGCACAGTACCCTGCATTTTACTGGCACATCAGCTTATGCCCCCTCCCATGTGTGCTGCTGGCTCCCCCACAGCCAGCCTTGCTTGCACCTCCTCAAGCTCATCTCCTGCCATCAGAGTCTGTTAGAGCCAAGGTCTATGTCCTTGGTGGGTCCTCCTGTCCCATAATCACAATGGGAGCAGTGGCTCCCTTGTGTGCCTCACGCCTCACAAATGCCATTCTTTTTCTCTTTAAAAAAATGAGTAATTTTTTTCTCTTTCTTCATTCTTTTTGCTACTATTTATTCACTTACTCTGTATTTGGAGGGGAACACAGCAGAGGAATACAAGTGCATTTGAAAGGCTGTGCAGTGTTATGAACTAGATCCAAAACAAGAAAGGCCCTCTTCACTTCCCATAATTTCATGAAACCCTCATCAGATCTTATTGAGATATTTTATTAGGTTATTAAGTACTTCTTAGTCTTTTGGTCAGGTACAAAAATCTTTAGTACCACTTAACCAGAAAAAGAGTGAATCAGTCTCTGTGGGAGCCATCTTTTTCTGCCTAGTTTCTCCTACCCCTTGGAGTTTGTATAATATAAAATAATCTCCCTTGCTATGCTTAAGATTCCACACACCAAGCCCCCTCCATCATGTTCCAGACAGAAGAAAGCACTCTGAATTGTAAGTTTTAAACTTAAATACTTTATGAAGCACAGGTAAAGTTGTCATTGTTTTTTCACTGTATGGGATTGTAATTAAATGTGCTTGTTGCATATATATTTTCAGTGTTGTTTTTATGCAAAGCTTCAGCTGAAAATTTTGCTCTTTTTTTCCAATTTTCAAGTCTATTCTAGCATCTGAACTGATGAAAACTCTAATTTGATTCAAATAAGATGGACTTGATTTAGAGTCAAAATCATTAACACCATGTACAGTTTCATCTCTTCAGAGACTGAGTTTTCATTTTCATTTGCATCAGTCCCGTCTAAGGAAGAAAGACTTTTTAAAAGTTTATCTTGCTGTTTCTGTCTGTTCTGGGTCTTGTTAGCATTCTTGTGGTCCAAACTTCAGGGAAGCACAAAATCCTTTCACCTTTCCAGTGCTGTCAGTCACTCTTCATTGCTACTTTTCTACACAGGCTGCTACAGATTCTGGACTTTCTGTAAAGGTGCCTTATTAGGTGTTGTGCACTTAAGGAATTGTACATATCAGCAGTGAGTCCATCAGCAGACACATCTGACCATTAACTTGATAAAATCCTCAAAGAGAACAGTGCATAGTATTAAAATGAAACTGTGTTGCAATAGAGTATTTCCAGCAAGAGATGGCTGTCATTTGGCCTTGTATCTGTATGAGCCTGTATACTCCACCAGCTCTGGCTGCTGAAGTGAGTAGTGATAAAAGATTTATTTTGAGACAGTACATTACCTTGAATAGCATCACAGTCCTGGGTACCAGTGACAAATGAATAATGGAAGTGCTTTTTCTGCCAACAGCCTGTATATTTGTCTATTGCGTCTCCTGCCAACAAGTTTCTGAACTAGTGTTTGTGAATCTAGGGTGTGAATTTACATAGAGTATGAATAGATATTATTTACTATGGCTTGTTTTGCAGATGCAATACATTTTTATACTTTTATTTCTAAAACCGTATTTCTCAGAAACCAAAAAGCAAGCAAGAAGTCTTTCATTTGATTTTTAAACTGAGGGATGCAAAGTGACAAAGCTGATCAGTCTTAAACTCCATAGTAAATCTGCTTTTGACTTTAGAACTTAATATCCTTACACAAGTGCTTTGTCCCTTTTGTATGCAAGCTGGCAGCTAAGTCGCACACAGGAATTACTGCTTCACAAAGGTGACATTTTCTGGTTTGTGCCAGAAAACTTTTGTTTTGATCCTTTACCACCCAACCTATGCAGTGAAGGAAGATCAAAAGGTAAGTGATGGTTTAAGTGAAGCCCAGACAAAGTTACTCTGGGGTGCTGTAGGAGTTGGACCCCCACCACTGCTATTGACCAGTGTTTGTACAGGATCTGCACCATCTGCCACACAGCCAGGATATAGCTGCATGATGGAAACTGGGTCTATATCCCTTTTTGAGACCTGGATCATGAGGTAGAGGCAGAAGGGAAAAGATTAAGACCAACTGAACCTTGGCCTGTTTCCCATCTCTTTTTAAAGAGACTTATGCCTTGGAGAAAAGAAGGGAAAAGAGGTTCTTGCTTGAGGGGACAGACCTTGGCAAGGCCAAATAACAGGTTTGGGAAGCCACTGTGTGCCCATGCCCCATCCTGTGCAGTCTGCACAAGAGCTGCCTGCACTTCAGGGCCTTGATAATTGAGACAGATCGAGACAGGGTTTTTAGAAATGAGTCTGACATACCACATTCCCTTGGCGATGGCCAGTGCCAAGTCACATTGACTCCTGATGTTTCCCTCCCAGTCTGGACCTTATCCCAAGGTTATCTCAAGGGGAAGGGACCATGCTCGTCTCTGCTCCTACCCTGAAGAGCTGATGTCTGTTTATGCTTGTCTGTGAAATTACTTCCTCCCTAATTATTGCTGTCCTCTTGGAAGGATGGTATATTTATTTCGATTGAGAATTACTGTTGTTGAAATCTCCATATTGTTTGAGTTCCCACACATAATTCTGGCTACCAGTTTCTGTTATACATCTCTTGATGACTTCAACTCTGACTTCCAAACCTGCAACACTGTCTTTCTGTTCCCTTCCCTTGCCCATCACCTTCTAGTTTTTGGTCTTCTTTACTCACCCTCTGGGCCTTTCCTAACTCCACTATGAGGGCCCATCATTTTTACTTCTCCAACCTAATCCTCAAAAAGGCCAGAGGCAGATCCACAGGAGAGAGGCCACAGGGATGGAGTGAGGAAGTGGCTGTCACTGAGTAAAAATCTTACCTGCATGGTCAGGCAGTGCTGTTGTCTAATGAAGAGAAACTG
The DNA here is from genome assembly GCA_013401135.1 of Cettia cetti. Taxonomy (NCBI): domain Eukaryota; kingdom Metazoa; phylum Chordata; class Aves; order Passeriformes; family Sylviidae; genus Cettia; species Cettia cetti. The sequence goes on from VZUI01050016.1 coordinate 40,824, forward strand.
CATTAAATTTTTTTAATCTTGTCCTAGCTAAGACTGCCTGCAGCACACAAGTCTTGTCTCCCCTCAAAAGCTTTTATCATACATGGAGAGCTGCTAGTTCAGGGATCATGAGACATCTGATTTATTTGACTAAATCTGCATAGCTTTCAAGGCTTCTGTGCAGATGTATTGCGTCACTTGTGTCCCCTGGGTTTTTTTCTTTATGAATTTTGATTACACATAAATCAGCACAGTATTTAAAGGAAAAATTGTCATGAAAAACCCGAACAAAACAGATCATCAGTGAAGCTGACTATACTGCCATTGATTTCAAAATCAAATTTTACAGGACAGCAGATTTGTGCAAGTCTCTTACTCCAATTAGACTTCCAGTTTCAGGGATCACTGTCAGCTGAAAAGAAATGGGTTAACAGTTCTGCAAATACTGAATCACAGTGGACACCTTATAACTAGCCTATGTCATTCCAATGTACAGAAATTGGCTGCTGTTATTTTCCCTGTAGTGATGGGTGACATAGTAAACTAACATCAAGATACAACTATAACAAAGTCTAACTGAGAGGAACACAGATTTTAATAAGTGCTAGGTTTGAGGAGGGATTTATAAAACTGCTGCAGCAAACTAGTTCACAATCTTCATTCAATCATTGTGCGCAGAGAAGAGCATGCCACTGAGTATAGCAATGAGAGACTCCACAGCCATGCCTGATGCCAGAGAATAACCCAGTCTGCAGGCCATTGCTATGGATTTGCCTCCTGGTGCCTTTATATTTGACCTATATATCTATGCTCCACATTGACGAGCAAATGAGAGGAACACTTCATGTTCAGGCCACCTTCCTTGGATCTCTGATCTAAACTAACCCCACTCACTGGCAACAGAAGAAAGTTAATATTTGATGTCTCTATTTTCCCTGTGTAAAAGATGAGAAAAAGTGCTTTTCCTTCTGTGAAAACACAGCTTATGTCAGAGAAGCCCTGTTACACTGTGGCAGCACAACCTGGCCTATCGCTGTTTCTAGAGGGGAATGAGATTCCTGCACCATCTGCTCTAGTGAGACTGGCTCTCTCAGGCACAGGGCGGGCGAGGACTGCTGCAGCCTAGCTCACAGGTCACTACACCATGTAAGCCCCAGCCATGTCCTAAACTACATTTTAAACCAGCTCATCCTTTGGTCTTCGTGTTTATGAGAATCTATCACAGAATTTAACTCCATAAAAATCTTTTTGTCTCCCAACTAAATATGCTCCTGACTGGGGAATATTTGACATGATCTGTAGATGATGGCCAAGCTCATGTGGTTCCCCTGCCCACTTCCTCCTCTTACCCTGCCAGAAGCAGAGTTCTTGGCTAGGGGCACCTTGTGCAAAATGCCAGGGATTGCTGGGAGAGAGCTGATAACAAAGCTCTGATGCCCTACCACAGGATTTCCCCCCTCTGGAGAAGGGATTTTTTTTTTTTTTTTTTTATTATTATTTTTTAATTTTATTTTTTTTTTTTTTTTTTTTGCCAGGACTCAGCTGGTGGTAGGGGCAGGCCCTGGCTCTCCCTGCCGAGCCCAGCCACCTGTAGGGCAGCAGGAACACCTTGTGGGTTGGGACAGTCTGTGACACATTCTGGAGAGGACAAGGGAAAGCTCTTTGCACCCTTATCATCTTTGCACATTTGTTCAGGGATCTGGATATAAAGACAGATCTGTGTTATCTGTTAACACATCTGGAGAGAAGAAAAAGATACATTAAATTCCCATTAAACTGGCAAAACAGCAGTCTGCCTCTGCTGAGAGTCTGAAACAAAACCTGAAGCTACTCTATCCTCTATGCAAACTGTAAAGCCATGGGCAGGATCCTGATCCCCCCTCCCCGTTTTACCCAGGGCTGCCACTGGGGAGCTCAGTTGTGCTGCTGTCACTGGTTTACTTAAAGGCAATGGAGATCTCCATGAGATCCAGAGTATGTTAAAAGGCTTAAAATAGGCCACAGCTTGTCCAGAAATCTGAATTAAAAATCTGTTTCCAAGGTTTTGGCCAGCAGCTCCAGCCGTCACTATGGCGGGCTGGAAAGCCGGGCACACAGCTGTGCACAGCTTCCCACGCCCAGGGCTGGAACATTTTAACTGGGGAAGTGTGGGGGAAACTGCAGGGCCAAGAACCCATTAATAAAGAAGAAGGCTTGAGAATTCTGGGGGAGTCTAGGGGTTTGCTTTAACAAAAGCAAAGCAGTGGGCTGTGGAGCCATTCTGGCCCTGTTGTTAATCAAGGGAATTATCCCAAGAAAACAACTCCACAGAAACATACACTGTAGAATTATTTTGTTTGCCACAGGGATGTCCCCTTTAAAACATATAAATGGAGTGAATGATGTGCAATGCCTGACTGAGTTATACACTTTGGTTTTTGCATCTCCTTCCCAGTGTTGTACCCATAACTGAGCTCACTGTTGGCAGCAATTAAGCTTTGCCCACTTCCCAGAGCAGTGAATTTGGTCTGTTTATTGCTCTTGCCCTGTCCCAGATGCCTCCCTTAAGCCATCTCCTTCAGGCAAGTGTTTCAGGCTTGAGTACTGGCTGACTTCAGCTAGGGGGAATGACAGAAAGCATCATCATGATAAGGGAGCTCTGTGCATGGAGGGACCAAATTCTGAGTAACTGGTTTTGGTTTGCTGTTAGCTCTGCCTATCTGCTACCTTTCAGCAAAGGTGCTATGCGCTAGAAACGCTATGTAGGCTTTCGCAGCCATGCCATTTACTCCAAGAAAAGACAGTCTGTGGGGCAAAGCCTCTGAATTACAGATAGTTGCAAGCCACCTGAGTGCCACCACTCCTAAATGTGTCTTTGCTGAGCAAGGAGAAGACATGAGCGCACAGGACAGAGGCGCTCATTTGTGAAGGCATCTCTAAACAAATGCCCTCTCTTACCCATGTCCTTGCACTACAATGGTTATAGCAAGACTCTTGTAATATTTCAGTCCTGTCATCCATTTGCCATTATTTGGGTGTAAAAGGAGGGGACTCATGTTCCCACTGCATGGCTGCACCACATGCAATTAGAAATAAGTGCACGTATATCTCTGGAAATTTCCAAGGGCAGTACACAAGGTGCTTCCTCTTCTCTTTCATAACAAACATATCTCTGGCAGCTCCCAGCCACAAAGATCAGTGTGAGAATCAAAACAGTCAATTTTTAACTATTATATGCTTTTCTTTTAATATTCTCAATAAAAGTAAAAAAGGAATAATAAAAAATCTTCAGTAGCAATTCTGTAAGCAATTCTTATAGTATATGAGAAGACACATTTAAAAGTGCAGAACTGTTACAATTTATCTGCTTGGACAGGAAGAATCCTTGAAAAGCAATAAAAGTCTGTAGAGTGAGCTCTAGTGTTGAAAAGTAGATCAGTTCAAACCCTATGATTTATTTCCTGGAGAATTTCATCCATGTCGGTCCAAACATTCAAAGGCATGCACATGCACACACACAAATATATAAATGCTTTCATTAATATAATATTTTTTATGACTGTTTTTCAACAGAAAGATTCTGGACTGCTCCACCAAAAAGCTCTTTTCTAATCAAAGGAAATTGTGGAGATCCCAACAGTATGAAATGTGTTTGCAACAATCCTTTATTATTAACTCCTGATGGTCCATCTGTTTCATCCTATTGAATAAAGACTTTTATAGATCTGATTCTTCTCTCTTGCAGCAGGCTAAAACTTCTTGCTGTAGGCTTTGGATGTGCACCCTTTTGTTTCTGTGTACCTTCTATGTGCAGTTGCTGCTTCTATCTAGCAATTGCTCTTGTTTCTAGTACTTTAGTGAAGATCAAACAACCTATTAATATTTTCTTTACTCTGCTCTTGACTTTTTTTGTGCCCTTAGAAATATCTCTAGTATCTATCACTTTACACAACAGCCCATTTTCATAAAACCTGTGAAGACCAGTGGGGTTTACAGTAGTCACACCTCACACCGCAGGCATATACCTGATTACCTTCCATCTTTTCTTTAACAGGACACTTCTTCTCAGCCTTCCAGCACTTCACACCATCTCTTTCTTTTTCTGTTTTCACATTATTACCTTTTCATTAGCTTTTAGAACTTCTCAGGAGTCATTAAAAGAATTCTTACCTGCTATGTGACACCTTTGAAGGCTTCTATGTTACCATGTTCGAAAAGAATGTCAACCCCATTGCTGAAAAGTCTGGCACATCTAAGGGCTCTGCACTTATCAGTGGGTCTGCCTCCAGGAGGGCAAACTTCCTGCAGAAAATCCCATTCTTTCTGCTTCACTGCTGAAGTTATGAACCTGTTACTTTGGGAGAAAAATGTGGTCGCACTTAATGTGTAAGGGCAGATCTTACTGAGATGGAACAGCTCCCACTCAATCCATCCCTTTTTAATATTGTGAGACAGTCTTTTGAACAGGGCAGAATTATCTAAGCCTCACACATATGTAAATAGGAGTATTTGTCCTGAACTACCTTTTTGTGCCATCTGGTTTGCCACTAATTCTGGAGACATGACTGGGTCTCTTAGCCAGACCAACCATAGTTTCCCTTTCCTCACCTGGGCTTTGTCCAGGCATCCTACACAGGCTTTTGGCATAGACACAGGCATGCTGAGCTATCAACTTGCAACATAATACTGAATCATAACTGTAAGTGAAGGGGCCATTCCTACCATGAACTGGAGGAAAGGCTGTGGCCAGCAGAAAGATTAGCTCATATTTACCCAGTGCACAGACAGCTACATCACTTCAATGATGCTCAGTATCTCCACTGAAGAAGGTTGTGTGCAAATCAAAGAAGCCATTTACAAAGCATTTATAAAACTGTTCCAAGAGATTGTAATAAATCTTATGTCTCATTCTTAGACAGAGCTGTACTGGAGATGATTCAGGCCAATTTGACAGAAATGTCTATCAAGATCACAGCCAAGTGGCTGTTAAAAACCACTTTTGGCGAACTCCATTGCCTGCTACTGAACTCCAGTTTCCCAGAGGCAATGCTGCTACCCTTTGCCAGTAAAACTGCTTCTTCCTAGGTCACCAGTAAATCTCTGGTCTGGAGTCTCTAGGTCAACTGCATCAAGGGAGTGGGAGATTGTTTTGTCAAGTTTCTGTTCTGTGGCCCCTCTGCTGCTCCCACCCTGGTCCTGCCAGGTGCCCTTGGCCCCAGAAAGGGCTGTTCATTTTCTAGCAGTGCCTTTTGCAACCAGGTGAGCAGTGAAATAACTCCTTTCAGCAATATGGGAGAAGTAAGCATGCCTGCACCTTATTAAAAAAAAAAAAAAAAGGCAAAAAATATATTTTCCAGTGTTTACAACACTGACATCAAATTTTGTGCCATCTTATAAGCTCTTCTCTTTTTTTTTTTTTTTTTTTTTTTTTTTTTTTTTTTGCCTTTGTTTGATGACGTGTTTTATTCCCTGAACCCCAGACTGCCTCAAGAACTTTTCCTCAGCAATTCTTTGGAAAGTCCTCCATGCCATTCACAAGTGACCTTCCAGATGTCAGAAACAAAACTCAAATACAGTCATCAACTGTTTCAATATGAGTCCAGTAATTCATAGTCTTAATTCTTCCTCAATTCCCTCCATTCTTTCCTCTGCGCTCCAGAGCAACATTAAAATCCAATTGTGTTGCATGTGCAATGCACAGACATGTTGCCAAACACTTTTGACTTGGACCTTGGGGAAGATGGTGACCACAGAGGCCCACAGGATTTACCATGACCAGGGAGGCTCTCTTGGGGGCCAAGAAGTTCTGACAATGAAAGAAATGGCTGAGGCTGTCAAACAACAAATTGTCTGTGTTGGGGAACTATGTAAACATGGATGAAAAATGAACTGCCCAATTTGTGTTCTGTATATCTCTGGGAGCACTCCCGTCTTTCTGCAATGTTAGAAGCCATCCCTACAAGTTCAGAGAGAACCAAGGGCAGGATGTTTCTGGGGGTGTAATCTCAGACCCTCATGTAACCCGCATTTTATATTTGCTGAGACTGCTCTCAAAACACTTTTTTTTTTCTTTTCAAGTACATTCCATTCAAGCAGCTTTCTGAAAACTAAAATGTATACACAGAGGTTTCAGCTTACCTTAGCAAACTCCCCTTGCACAGACAGGTTGCTGTGCATGTCCATCTGTGCTTCTCCTGAGTAAAGGTGTCCATCCAGCCCTGACCTCCTCCAACAGCACCAAGCAATCTTTTCTGGGTAGTTTCACAAAAGTAACATGGTTTTAATGTATCTGTGAGTAGCTGGTGAATCTGGTGGTATTGCACAGTAAGGATGCTTGAGTTTTATGAGAGCACAAAGAAGCCTTAAGGAATATGCTTGCAGGAATTTTTGCTGATGTAGTTTCTTTTATTGGTTCCCCATTGGAAGGAGGCCTTGTTACCAGCATTTATGTCCAATTGCTCAGATTGGTCACGTACTGTGAGGGAGCTACAGTTCTTTATATTCTAAGTCAGACTTGCTATTATTTTTTGAGGACAGCCAACAGAAATACCAAAGCTGGCTGAGGTTAATAGGATGGTACCTCCCGTCAGCTTTGGCCTCCAGCTATAAGAAGCTTTGTGGTTACTCAGGGAAAATCTCCCAGTTCTTGGGAATTTAAACTCTAGTTTAAGTGGATGTGAAAGGGAACGGATTTACGCCACTAAGGGTTATTTCAAGAACAATGATGGTTTCAAGAACAAAACCCTGTTCTCACTTCCCAAACCCTTCTGAGAATCTCTGCTTAAACCCCTGGTGACTATCTGAGATGCAGTTGTGAAAGACTTTAGAGACACTAGCCAGTACACACCAATATTGATAACTGAGACTGACAAAAACATTATTCTGTTTCCTGATGCATTTCCTGCATTTTTCAGCAGGATACAGTGAGACCAGGATCCCTTCAGCCTTGGTGGGTGGTACACAGTTAAAAGAATAAGTCCCTGCCCTGGAGGATGGGTGGATCTCTGATCACGAGGCAACAAGGAATGAGGATCAGCGATTCATCACGTTTCTTTGGAACTACTCAACTTTGTTAGGAATGCCCAATTATAAGGAATGAGCGAAGAAGCTATTTTTTAATATGAAAACGCTAAGAACAACTAAGCTGATACTCTGAGCAATTGAAACTACGAGAAACTGGAAACTATTGTTTAGATGGTATCTTCTCAGAAACCTTGGTTTAATTTAACATTAGTGAGTTAATCAGACTCTTTTTAATGGATTGTCTTCAGTAGATTTATCATCCTTCCCCTGAAGCACCCAGGAACATGCTGTATTTACGTATTCAATGCTTAGACATAAAATGGGAAATATGTGCTTATTAACCCATTACACTCCACTTGCAGGGGGAGGATATTTTTTTCCCAGTTATCAGGTTGATTAAAGATTTTTTGTCTTAATCGAGTGTGTGTGTGCTGTCTATATGTGTGATGACAGAGCCCCCAAACAGAATGTGAAATAGGGAAGTGGCTGGAATTCACTGAAGATCACCTCCTATTTGCATGCTTCTGTCTGAAACAGGTGTATCTGGGGGGAGTTATTTTGAGCTTAAGTTAATGCAGACCTCAGCTGAAATAATTTGCCCTCTTGCTCTTCCTCTGATACCAAGTCAAGAGGGAGTTGTCTGACTGCTGACTGTGATTGTACACATCTGTCAACAGAATTGGAGATACGATTGCAAGATGTAGCACTCGGGAGTACCGTGTGGGTTTCCAACACTCCCTGAAGGACACAGCGACCATAAACCAGTGAATGGATTACAATAAGGCATAAATAGAGCATTTTTATCTGTGACAGATGTAATCCTGCTCCAGCAATGCTTAAGCTATTTAAAGGAACATGGTCTCTCTTTCAGACCAGATCTCTGAATTATGAGTGAGGAAAGAAGTCATAAGCTTTCTTTTCAAGCGAATAATTGTGAGGCTCCTCTGGAAGTGGTTTGGCAGCTTTGTTTTGAAGGGGGTTGACCATTACGTCTTGCAGGGCACGCCCCCCCACATGCACAATGTCACAGAAGGGACCACAGGCTTTCATGTATGTTGCCGCTCCAAGCAGGAGAAGCCCTGCTTTGCCGCCCTGTTTCTCCACTTGAACCCTGAGGCACCACAAGCCAGCCAGGCGGTAAGAGAGTTACAAGAAATAATATCCCAAAGTCAAGAAACAGGTGTGAGACACTCTTCTCACTTGCACAGACATATGCTACAAAATGTTGCAACCTTTCCTGCATAATATCTTAATATATAGTCATTAGGCAGGAGAGAGTGGAGAGTGCACATATGGAAGACATCTCTTATTTGGAGATAGGAGCAAGTACTTTCCCTTTAATGCTGGCAATACAAGGAAATACTGATATGCCAACTCCAAACTGCCAATCACAACCTAGTGAAGAGACAATCTCGAAGAAGGCAGAAATTTTAGCAGGTTTTAGGTTAGAAACAATTTTTAATTACTTTTTCCCAAAAAGTGGCACATCTGGATTCTGTATGACTGTGTCTGGATTTCAAGGCACTGCTAAGTCTTAAAGGGGAAATAAACTGGAAGACTGGAAGTTAGGGCTGTGCAATAGGTAACAAAAGCATGTGGCATTGGGGTAGCTCACTCCTTTGGACAGCCTCCAATGTACCCAAAGCTTTTGAGTCAGGAGGAAAAATGTGCATGTCCAATATCTGGGTAAGAGTATGTAGCTGAGTGGAATATTAATATGAATAAATGGCCATATTCTAGCCACTTTGTAGTGCTGGATTATTTTAATTTTCACTGAAAGTAGATCCTGATTAACTCCAATGAAATGTAAGATCTTCGAACCTCTTTAGCCAGCCAAGAAGCAGTCAGGCAATGACTTGCCATGGCAAACAAAGTCACAGAGCAGCTGTTGGCTGGGGTTTAAGGAACCTTGAATTATATTACCAGGAAAAAAATCATTCTGTCACTGAAAAGACTAATTGAAAGAACCATATTGATAAAGGTCTGGTTATCTGTAGATTTTTGAGAGATTCAGGCATTAAGTGAGATTTGGAATGATGCATCTATTAGTACTGAAGTGAAATTAGTAAGCTTAAAATTTTGACTGAATTAAAAAAAAAAACAACAAAAAACCAAACCAAACAAAAAAAACCAACAAAAAACCCCAAAAAAACCCAAAAACAAAACCAAAACATACAAACAAACCAACCAACAAACAAAAACACACAAAAAAAACCCACCATGAGCATTTTCAATGCTCAATGAATGTGGTCTCTGAAGTACCTTTTCATGGGAAGTTTCATTTCTTGAAAAAACATTGAAAAAACAGACAAATACTGTTGCAGAAAATGGACATACATCTTCATAGAGATAAATTAGATTAACTGTATGGCACAACAGGCATTTTTCCACCTCTGTCTCCATTCATCTTTAGCTACAGAGACATATCATACTGGTGTAGTTATCCAGTGATTTTGTAGACTTGATCTTTTGACATAGGCACGTAAATATACCTCCACAGATTCCTCTCTTTCTCTCAGCCGTTCTAGCTTAGATTTTTATACAGGTCACAGCATGTGCTGCATTTCTCTTCCCAGCTGGGGAGGTGATGGGTGACTTCCAGGTCAAATAAATTCAGCAGGGTCCAGCAGCAAAAATAATGTACTGACGCAAATCCCAGCACATTTATTCACCTGCCATTGAGCCCACGCTCAGGCTCAGTCCTGTTGCTTGCACTGGCCTTTCTGGATATGTGCCTGCCAGAGCAAAGCATGGCTACTGGAGCAACACAGCCTCCAGATGTCACATTTCTTCCCCTTTTCTTAGCTCTTTCATTTCCACTGCTCAGATCCCAGATGTGAAGTCCTGGGCTTTCCCTCAGTGGCACCTGGAGAAGCAGAGAAGATTCTACCAAGGAACCACATAGCTCTTTCACTCTCCAAGGCAGACAATGGAGCCAGAGCTATATGGTTCCTTCTCACTACATGTTGCAGAGTAAGGACAACTTGCAAAAGAGGAGGTTTTCCTCATGCCTATTTATTAAAGATTAGGTCTGTTCAGCATGAGCTATAATTTACACATTTTCATGGTGGCATTACTTTTACTGACTGCGAAGATTTGACACAATGAAATAGGCAAACCTTGCCGTACTTGTAAACTTCATGAGCTGCTTCCCAGTGTATCTTTAGCAAGTGACACCTTATTGGCTTGTAGGACAAGGAATTTGTGGATGATTGTTGCTTCAAGGGCAGTTCCCCAGTAGACAGTAAAGGAAGGCATGACACATACCAGTTGCAAAGAACAGTCTCCCTGACCCCTGCCACCCATCCAGAGCAAAGCACTCTCATGCATCTGCTTCTACAAGCCAGCCCATACCTTGTTTTCTCTGCTGTGAGTGTAAATGCACTGAAGTCTTCCCATAACTTGATGTTGTTTATAGCACTGGTGAACCTTTCCAGCCCCTGCCAAGGAAGGAAGGCTCACTGGACTTGCCACAGTTTGTTAATGGCACAAAGCGTTTGGTTTGTTCCAAGCACGAGGGCATATTCAGTACAGCCAAGACAAGCTGCAAAATTCTTCTGTTTTTTTCCATGACCTGTCATCACCTGCCTTCTAGCCAAGACGTGGTTTGGAAGAATCAGTGGGTAAACAGCATGTGGAACAAATTATATTGGGAAAGAGCAGAAATTTGAAGCAGTACTGCACGCCATGCTGGCTCTTGTGCAGGGATCTTCTTGTTGGTCTCTTGAGCAGTTGGGGAACAAGCAATGTTTCTTTTATTAACATTACCCTGTGCTCTTCTGTTTTGTCTCTAAACTATACCTGCTAGTAAGAAGTGCTGGTTTTAACACACATGGCATGAAACCAGGTTTTGAAGGGGGAATTAAAATTCATCTCTCAGAAGGAATGCTGCAAGCCCATATCCAGTCTCCATTAGTTTGTTTTCTGTTTGTTGCCATGTGCTAATATGCAACCTGTGCATGTAACAAAGTTGCACATAACACAGTAGGGATCAAACTGTCACAGACAAGCTTTAAAAATCAATATTTTTTTCTTCTGAATGATTCAATTTCTGTATTTTATTTGATGATTGCTGAGAATGTTCTTTTTAGCTTGGACAGTTAAGACAGAGTTGTTTTCTTGCCTTCTATTCTAGTTCCTGTATGCCAGAGAAAAGAGATGAGTTTGATTTCAAACCATGTAGAACATTTTGGTGCAGAATCATAGCAATAGAACTTACATTAACAGTTTTGTTAGATGCTATATATTAAGATCATAACATAGTGTGTAAAATCCACTTCAAAACTCACTTAAGCTAGCTAAACTGCTCATCAGTGTCAGTATGACAGAAAAGAGGAAAAGAATAAAATCTTGTATGCCTGATTTCCCTTGGCCCTGTGTAGGAAATCAAAGCCTGAAATTTCCCATCACCACCTCACTATTAGGTAACACTTCCTTCTCCCTGCCAGACACATCACAGCAGGGAAAGGGTCCCAGCATTCCCTCCATGACCCACACCACAGCAGGGGGGAAAGCTGCTGAGGTAGGTTGTCAGGGATCAAGCTGATGCCAGGGTGGGTGGGAGGGATGGAGTGGAGAATAGGCCAGGATGGGGGTCTTGGAGAGAGGCAACCAGCTCCATGCAGCATGTGTCACTCAGGAGAACAGGGCTGGTGGGCAGGAGGTGTGGTCCCAACCATGCATCCAAAGGGCTGCATGTGGGGACCAAGGGAAGAACACCTGATGCTAAAGGAAGGAAAAGGAATGGAAAGAGACCTCCTCCCCACTATTGGTCAGGTGCTGTGCTTCCTGACTCTTCTTTTCTGCGTGACTGTTGAGGCCAAATCCTGAATGTTTTTCTGTAGACAACAGATTGATGCTCTCTGTGCTTACCTGTCATTTCCCCCCACCTTGAGCTTGCATGGTCCTTAACATGTGTTCATTTGCACAGAAAATCAATGAAGTAGACTTCCTGTGTAAATGAGGAATTCACCAGGCAAGGTGAATATGCTCAGCTAAGATGAAGTGCTGCTGTTTCTTGAGATTCAGCTTCTTCCTCGCCTGGTTAGAGTCGCAGTGGGAGAGTGACTTTCTCAGCCATGCTCCATGGTATGTCTGCAATTGTTTCTTAACCTCTCTCTACCTCCAGGACCATGAGACCAACTAATATTGGACCCCTGGGGAGGGCTTGCTCTGTGCAGCTGTCCTTTTAACCTTTTAATGTTCTTCCAGTTTAAGCAGTTTATGGCAAGACCCAGACTTAAATTGCAGAATGCAGATGTCACAAATTGCTTTTCAATATGCTCTGGTGATGCCTGGAGCTGCTGACAAGACCTGAAAGGGTGAGTTTTAAAAGAAGGTTTTAGTTTGGACAAGCTTTAAACTGCTTTCCTCTAGTTCAGCATCAGGTCTCAAATGAGTGATGAACTGACAAATAGAAAGAAAAAAGGAAAGTGCTTTCCCAAAGAATAGGTTCATGGCCTGTGAAACTCTTTGCCAAAAGATAAAAGTAAATATTATAAAGGTACTAAAAGCAAATCTGAAGAAGATTGGAAGCCTCCTTCTATGGCAATTTTCAAAGAGAAGTTAAGAGAATATGTGAAGCAGGGCAGATGCAGATTAGTGCTGTATCTCTCCTAAGCAGTCCATGGAGGTGACTGCCAGATATGGGTAAGACAAGTCCTCCCTCCAAGCAATTCCTGTCTCCTGAGGGACCTTTGATGGCTCAGCCAGGAGAGAAGGAGCCTTCAGAATGCCATCTGGAAAAGGCACTGCTCCTGCAGCACTACCTTCACCAAAACCAACAAAACAAGAACACTTTTAGGAAAAAATGTGCCTCTTTGGTGCTCAACAGCAGAGCTGCAGAGAATGCAAGGAAAAAATCTTCCCTCCTGTACTGTGACACTTGCCTTGCAAGCGTTGCCACAAAATTCTCCATCAAAGCCTCTGGGCTTCAATGCAAGGCAGGAATGTGCCAAAATTGCTTGGAGGCATTTTCATCTATTTTGCTTATTATTTTTTTTATAAATGTGATCATCTCAGTCTTAATGTCTGTGATATGTCATTCATGTTGTATTCTTCTTTTAATTATGGGTATGTCTATACTTTATTTTACAAAGAATGCTTTTCTTTCATCCTCCCCCTATTCTCCTCTTTCCGCCCAAATTTCTGGAGATGCATGAGGTTACTGGTCTGCAGTTAGTGACTGGAAAGTTCTACTGTGCTTATTAAATTTGACATTTGATTTTTATATCAATATTGATATTTTGTATAAATTTGGTAGGCATGATCCTGGGGCAATTATTTGCCAGTTTTTTCCTGAAATGCACAGATCTCATTGTTTTCTACATCATCAGTTGCAGACCAGTCCAGACTAGGAACACCTTGCTGACAGGTCTGTATGTGAAGGTACAATTTTTTCCCTGCCAGCTGCTGCTGGTTCACTGAAGCTGTGTTTGTGCCACCAGACCCCATCTTGTCCTAAACACAATGGAGAAGTGAAGATGGGGGCACAACTACCAGCCTGTCACCTCCTGGCATGGCCTCTGCCACTGTGGGAGAAACAGCATCACAGCATGTGTGACTCAAGACTTTGGGGCCTGCTGAAGAGATTCCCACATGAGCCCCTAAGGCAGGAGGAGGACACCCTGACATCTGTACCCTGCACAGCAGCTCACAACGGTGCCCAGGCACCACCACCTCAGGGGCTAAACAGCACTGCAAATTTGAAAGCTCAAGACGTGGGGTTCGGAGCAGAGGGAAAGTTGGGGATTAAAGGAGATGAACTGAGAGCACTTCCCCATTTGGGTAGGCTACCAAGCCTCCCTTCCCAAGGGGAAGGGAGCTGCAGGCTAGCAAAGGGATATGGGCGACAAAGTGCATAAATGCATTGGCACAAGCAAGGCAGATCTCCTTATCCCTGACAAAACCAGACCTCTGTCTTGGCAGGATACAACTCTGTACCTTCTTCCTGACTGATGCTCAGAGGCTGTGTGTTTATTTATCTTTTAAATTCAAAATCTCTAGGATAAACACCAGGTAGCACACAACATTGTGTTTATCATTGCTTCTCCTGTGAGCAGATTTCTTAATTGTCTCAAGTGATGACTGTATATTGCACTAACACTCCTAGTCCCCAGGAGACCTCATGCTTGCCTGGTTTCCTGCAGGGATTTGCTCAGAGCAGATGGTTTTGGTCCCAAAGGCGGCATTTTTTTTCTAGCAGGAGGAACATTTATGGCCCAGCAGCTGAGCAGTCCCCATGGCAGGTGTGGGACTGTCCCTGGAAAGAGCCTTCTGGCAGGAGTGGGAATGGATCATAGCTGGGGCTGCTGCCTAGCAAAAGAGCAGAGGCCTACAAGACAGGAACAAAGCACAGCAGGCTGAGCACAACCCATTCCCACAACAGCACATCTGAACCTTCAGCTTATTTTAAGTAATATGTTCCGATAACAAAAAAACCTTGATGAGCTCTCACTCCATCCAAGCACTTCACCTTCCTATCCTTCACAGCAGCACTTGCTAATCAGGCAATTTTTATGTATAACAATGAACAACCCTTTCCTGAAATGATTTTCTGTGCTTCTGGCGCGCTTTGCTTTGTTATATTGGACAGCACTCAAAAAGACAATTTTACCCACTCTGCAAATGAGGAAGATGAGATACTAAAAAATTATGTGACCAGGTCAAGACACAATCACATTCACAGAAACAAGTAAGAAAAACCTGACAGCTGTATAAGGTTGCTTGTTCTTTTTACATGACACCAACAGTAGCTCATTCCCTAGAATATTTGATGAGGTGGGGACATTTATTACTGCTGTCATTTGTTATCTGTACTTATTTCTTATAAATTTGGCACTAACAGAGATCCACTAGTCTTGAGAAGGCACTGTGTAAATAATTATTTAGCCTATTATCAATGGTCATGGCCATGTGTGCACATACATATTTGTACATCTGACAGGATGTCTGCATATGGAAACCACTTTGTGAACGCACAAAGTAGCTGCTTTTGAAGTGTCATATTTTAAGTCATTTTTTTTAAAGCAAATGTCAAAGGAATGCCTCCTCAAGCCCCTAAAAATGAAAGTGTACATATTTTGACTAATCTCTTGCCAAAGTTTTTTTTAATTGGCTTTTTTTACATTTAATTACCATATATAACTGCAGAAATACAAGTCAAACCACAAAAATCCCCCTATTTTACTTCACATTCATAATAAGTTACAGTAAAACTGTCAAATGCATATATTTTTTAACAAATTTGGAAGCCCTCTGTCTTGAGTGAGGATAGTTACATTTTTGCATTGAGAACACTCTGCAATAAAGCTATTTCCCCCAAAACCTCCTATTCTTAAACTAGGAGAAAAACTTTGTGAGATTCTCTTTTCTTAAAAATAGTAACAATATGTGCTCAGTAAAGCAGCAGGGGTGACCACAATGGTTTCCAACAAAAATATCTGACTTGTATGTGGCAAGGAATTTCCATCAGCATTTTGAAGACAAAGTTTTGGGAATGAGTTTGACCTCTGAATTACACAAACTCCAAATTTGAAATGTCTTTGGATGCTTACCATTGCAATGTTCCTGAAATTCATTTCAGGAATGCCAAACACTCCTCATCCTTGTTGGCACCATTGGAAAGTAGGGATGCTTTCTGAAGGTAGGACTAGGTTGAGCTGGCAACATCTCAAAAATAAGTTGCCTGCTAATGGATTGCCACATATGATCAACTGATCCTGAATTTTTAAGTCCTTTGAATTATGAAGCTGTTGCCCACCTGATCCTGTCACTGCCCACAACATGCCCTATCACTAACTTTAATGGCCTTCGGAGTGACCCAAAGGAGAGGGTTCTGGACCTTTATACAAGCCTGCCCTCAAAAATGGAAAGGATGGAAAGGCACAGCCTAACAGTGACCACATTAGATGTTTAACACTTTGATGGCCAGAAGGCAAAACTTGCTGTGGAAAACTCCAACCCATGGCTCTGTTGTAAAAGATATAGGGAGCGGACAGCAGTGGGATGTCTATGAGGGTTAAGTTAACATCCTAAGAAACAAAAAAGTAGAAAATTGTGAGAAAGGGGCTTAAAGATGAGTGATACGTGGCAACCTAAATCTACCGAGTCAACAGCCACCAAAGATGCAGTGAAGTGTGTCATCTCTGGCTCCTCTGTCGCTCTCAGCAGGCACAGTTACCCCGGCAGGAAGAGGAAAACCCCACTGTTAGAAGTAGCAGTTGGCACCATGGCTGTAAGTGGATGGAGCGTGACACATGCAGATGGGAAGGGAGTGGCCTTAGTGGCATGCTTGCCTTGGAGTGGTAGCTTAGACCCTTGCCTGATGACACATGGATGTAAAAATAGGCAGCCTTTCCTCAAGGCCTTGATAGCAGTGGACTAAAACCTGCTCCAAGCATCAGTGTATCAATTTTTTTTTCCCCAAGGCTTTAGAGGTTTGTTAGTTGTTATGTTATGCTGCCTAAGAAATGTAGTCCTCTAGCAACAGGACAAAACCATCCTGGATGACAGATAAGCAAGCTTGCCTGCTCCATGCTCCTTTCTGTACAGATGAGTGTGTTTCTAAGCCTGTCTAACTCTTACCACACATGCAGTAGTCCACGGGAAGAAAAAGTTTATCTTCTTGCTCTGAAGCATCCTCACTGAAATTAGTGGAAATTAGTTCGAGCCACAGGGTCTGACAAAGGTTGCAGCAGTTCCTTTCCATTACTTCTACAGTGCAGATTCCCAGAGTGTAACACAGCACTGTGAATGGTGAGCAGAACCTCCTTGGGGTGGGGGTCCTCAGAGGAATTACTTGTAGCCATGTTGTCCAGCTGTTCTCTGCCAGCTGTGAATTAATGTGACATCTCACCATTTCCAGCTCTTTCATCCACAGTCTTGTGATAGCTGGTAATTTAATGAAAGTATAGCTGTGGAAACAAAAGGTTACCAGTTGAGGGCTACTTTCTAGTTGCTTTTTTTTTTTCAACAAACATGTTTCTGATTTTCTCAAGAAAAAAACAAACCCCAATCAAAAACGACATTTGAAAAGAATGTGACCTCTTGTCTGGTTTTGTGGATTTTGAATCCTGTCTGATTTTTTAGGGGAGAGAATGGCAGTTGCAGGATCAAAAGGAATGCAGCTAGGCAGAAAAACCACTTAGACTTCCTGGGAGAACTTCAGCGATTTTGAGAAATAAGTCCATTTCACATTAACTGCCTTGTGGTTTTATTTAATGCCAGGGCTATGTCTGTTGATCCAGGACTATCTTGTCTAGTTAACTGCTAAATCTCAACCTAGCAAATGTGGGCTTGTGGACTCGTAGCAACAGATGGATACTATTGTTTCAGTAAATCTTTCACACAGTGTTTGTCTTTGTTTATAGTGTGAAGAAATGGATGCTGAAGGAACCCAGAAAACCAGGGATTTCAAGGACTTTGCAGATTACTCATGGAATAGATGCACCACACATCTGACTGAAGCTGGTGGGTCACACACTGTAGCCACTGCAGTGACTATCTGCCCAAACTATCTGCTCTGTTTAATTGAGACCTTTGACATCATATCAAAACCAGTTTATTCAGATGTGATTTTTTTAATGAGAGTCTGGCTGGAGGTATTTATTCATTGCTCTGCATCCGCCATACATTTCTTCAAGAGCTATGCAAAAAAGGCATCAGTGAATAGATAAAGATATATAGATAGACAATTGAGAACTGATTGTAATTGCTTTAGTATATTTTTTCAGTCTTCTGACTTTAAAAAAAAAAGGATTTTGAAAAAGCAAGAGAAATAAATCAAGCTGTGAAGGGGAATTGAAGTCTCATAGTGGAAGCTAACATCATCAGCCTTAGCTCAAACAAAATGCACCATAACAGCAGCCAGAGAGTCAAAGAAGACAAGAGCTGGAATGCTTCCCTCCTTGCACCCAAGTTCATTCCAGATCCAAGACTCCAGCTCCTTGGTAACTGGTGCAGTGCACTCCTAGGACCATCAGTACAGGAGATGGCATCATTTTGTACAACAATAAAAGCCTTGTGGCTTGGAAACCTCATTTCCAGAAAGATAAAGACAATTTCTGGGTGGAGTATGTATGATCCTAATTCCAGTTAAGAAATGTATGGGGTGTGAACTTTTTCAATAGAAAAGCTGAAGTAATCACGGCTAAGGCTAAAGCACTGATATCCTCTCTACAAGGCAGTCATGGTCTATAGACACACTGGGATATCTCCAGCTAAACCCATCTAGATTGGCACATCCATGAAGCAGAGAGCTACAAGGTTGGATCCCAAAAGCAGGATAAGCTGTTGGAGCTCCCCTGGATGACAGAGTCATGAGCATCTTCATGGCAAATGGCCCGCCCCCATTCTGAGTGTGCTGCAGTTCAGCATCTCCCAGCCACTCACAGGGAAGAGCAAAAGCCCCCTGTGGCCACACAGGCTGCACCTCCTATGTGTGATGGACTGGTGGAAGGTGATTTAAAAGAACAGAAGTTGTTCAGAGGCCAAATGCTGTTTTTAAGTCAGTTTTCCACTTATAAGCAGGTCACACAGATTCCACCCCAGCATGCCCTCCCCCTAAGAACCTGGGAGGCTCATTTCAGAGAGATTCATGATGGTTCTTACAAGTGGCTGAACTTGCCTTACTATGTCCTCGAGCTGGCCATGACCCTTTATTTTTTTTGGAACTGAAGCAGGTTCCTTGCTCTACTTGTCCTTGCTGAGAACAACCTCGAGGTGTCCAACAGTACCACAGTCGGGCTGTGTTTGTCATTCCCCAATGCAGCTGACACTGTGATACATTTTCTGTCAGGTGAAATTTAGAGGCACATTAACCTGCTTGACGGGAACAGTGAGTCACAAACAACTCCTGAGGAGAATTGTCCTCACTGTGGAAATTGTTTCAGGATTTTTTAGGCTGCAGTTTGATACACCTACTGATATGTACAGTCTCAAAGATATTTTCCCCCTGCATAAAATTATAAAAATATATAACCTTCCTAGATACACAATGGATTTTGTTGCCTAAATTTTCTGGACATATCTGTCTTCTTTAAACTATGAAAAAGAAAATCAGCCTTGAGACACTTTCTTCATGCCCACTATTCTGCCAGTAATTTCAGAATGGTTTGGTCTATACCATAAGGACTGGTAGTGGCCAGTTCATCTGCTCCAGAGTCAAATCAAAACTTAACAAGAAATTACCTTTATCTGGCTGTTCTTGCATATGCCTGTGTGTCCTGCAGTGTTTCCAGTGCTGCTGGCACTCAACTTGGATATGCTGCCACCTGTAGCTGTGGAGGGGCCTGGCTTGGCTTTGGTCTTTGCAGCTTGGCAGGGCAAGGGGGCAGAGGACATGGTGCCCTGGGGTCCTGGCTGTGGCACAGTGCAGGCACTCCTGCCAAGGACTGGCTCTTTCCCAGCTGGTGCAATACTGAGACATCACCACTCGGCTGATTTCTGAAAGGCTTCCCTGGAGACAAGCCACTTCCATCAAGCCCTGAGAGGAGCCTGGGAGTGATTTGAGCATACCAGGCAGCTTGGGAAGAACAATTGGTACTGGTTATATCGAGTCATTTGCTTTAGAGGGAGTCATTCCTAGCTAGTAGTGATAGCTATTGTCAGTGATGTTTGAAATCACAGTTAATAGAGCCACCAGTATCTTTAACTTGAAAGTGACTATAGTTGGAAAGAAATCTTTCTCCAGAATCTCAAGTTTCCTGTTTCAGTTTCATCTTCTAGCCAGTAGCATAGCCAAGCCACATTAATCACTTCTTTCCTTCTCTTGCACTCTCTCATTCTACGTACTTGTATGGCTTTTGTCACACTCATATCTAAATGCCTTTCCCTCAAAGGAATTTAAGAGTAAAAATAACTATCTCCTTTCCCAGGCTGGAGAATGCCTCCGGTTTATAGTTTCTTTAAAGAGTGCTGCACATAACTTATCCCGAAAGAGCTCTATTCTTTGGCACGTGTATGTGATGGGAAAGCTACATGAAACAAAAGTTGAATGTAAAGAGAAAAGTGAGAAATTCTAGGACCTGGGTCTGGTCGTAGACACAGAACAAGAATGTGATCTGTGTTATGTTTGTGTAATCTTTAATTACACCACAAATTATGCTAAGGAAATATTTACCTGCAGTAGTGCACTTATTTAATTCAAGTGCAGGATGTTTTGGAATGTATTAGTTAATTCTGTAGGCCACTACAGAGATGCAAAATGCTATGTCTGTGCTAAATAGTAGTAGTAGTAATAGTGTGGTATTAAAACTGAAATGAATAATATAGTAAAGATGCTGCAGAGCAATTAAAAATAAACTATTTCTTCTAGTTGTTTGAGGGAACAAACACAGGGTGATTAATGTCTCTCATAAAGAATTAGCAAACCGTTAACTGCTGTAGGGAGATAAGTATTTATTTCTTGGAAAAAAAACCCCTTTTATAGATAGCTCCATCCATTAGATATTTCCAATTAAAAAGAACAACATGTTTCTTTTTACAGATTCTTTACTGCCTGTTACTGATGCTAACAGCTCCTATGAAGAGAATTGTCAATCCTAAGTACTTGAAAATGGTGCCACTATAAAGGAAGGTATTGTCTGTAAAGCCTGGTAAGGTCTTGAACAGAAAGATCAGGAGACATTTACAAGTACACTTTCAATGTGAGAAAGTGCACTTTGATCATTTTATACTTCCACTTTTCTATCTTTAAAGTCAGGTCTGCCTTGTCACCCTGGCTTCTTGGGAAGTGATGCAGGACTTGGTGATGTTCCCGTGTATGATCCCATGTATCCCGAATGAAAATCTCCCATTGGCACCAGACGTATATACAGGGTGGGGGGGGTGAACACAAAATGCAGCAAAAGTTTAGTCTGTGTAGCCAGTGTTTTGTACTAGCAATGACACATTCTTCAGAGGAAGGTGCAAAGGGCTGTACAGTGGGTGTTTAAACAGAGTAGCTAAAGAGACAGGCCTCTAGCTTGGATTTTTTGCTGCTCCTTGACGCATAGCTCTACTGACTGCAGCAAGTGATGAGAAGTTACCAGCACAATTAACAAATGCTTTTGATCACCCATGTATAAAAAGAGCCGAAAAACCTTAGAGTAAGACGTGGGTGGACCATTACACACTATTTTTTCTTTAATGGAATTTCTACTTAGAAAAGCGTGTTTTTGTGTATATGCCCATTTGTAACAGAAAGCATACATCATATGGAAGAAGAATTTTCCTTAGGTTTCCCTGATATGTAGATGTCTGCTTAGTGGCAACATACACTTTCTCTAAGGTGGCCAAAGTCCCAGGTGATTCAAATTTGAAGGATGCAACTGAGCTGACTGATGCATGTAAGAGTGCATCTGAAATCAAAGAGATCATCCTGAAGAGCTTTGCCATGTATTCCTTTCAGGGAAGGCAGGGAAGAACTTACATTATTCTCTGGGAGTGCACAGCAAGCTCACCAAAATTGAATTAAACCTCTGAAAGCAATCTTTAGCCTGTTATATCTAAGTGGCTGAACCCTGTGTGAGGTTACATACAGAAAGAAGTTATTTTGCATTAGCAAAGCAGATCAGATTTTTCATATTTTACTCTTTGTTGTGACCTCGGCTATGCATAAAATCACAGCAAGTGAGAACTCACTGGGGCTTGCTCCTTCGGGAGAAATGAAAGGAAGTGTGTGATAAAATTCTTGGTTCTGCCATTATGTGGGAGAAGACCCTCACAACCCGCACTCCTCCATTCCTGCACATTGTGGCTGTGGGCCAAAGCTCTTTAACCCCTTCCCTTGGTTAGATCACTTTTAAAATTGAAATAGCACAAGATATTTTCAGAATGGACTTGACCCTTCAGGGTCCTGAAGTTGACTGAACTGCAAAAGAAAAAAGAAAGAAGGGAAAAAAGCACAAAAAAACCCCACTTTCTTTTCCCCAAAGAAATAATTTCACACTAGGAATTATTCCAGCAAAACTAAATCAGTTTGAATTCATACCTTTGTTTATGCCACTGTAAGCTTTCCATGTAGACAACCCCACATAGGGAAGTTACATTTTACATTATAATGAGGTTGCAATGTGCTAATCCCCTTGGACTGAAGCAATTATCACCTGACTGCTAAGTGTTAAATGCTGCATTACAAGGGGATTATTTTCTCTTTTGTTCTGGCTGAGGCCTGGTCTACCCACAAATTCACACTGGTTAAACTGATTCAGGAGGGAGTTTGCATTTTGCCGCCTCCCAATCAGTTATGTATTACATTAATAAAACTGGACTCAATGACAATTCCCTTGATATGCTGTAATTCAATATGGTAAAATGATTATTTCTCTGCTACCTGGCCATTTACCATTATTCTCTAGGGTCTGTAATTTGATTTTATTCACAGCACCTTTCATTTCGTAGTAGGACATTTACTCTTCCACAACCTAGTTTTGAATCATGCCTTGCAACACAGCTGAATAGTATAAATAAGGAGAGTTTGGGAATTTTCAGTCAGAAATGACACACAGCAAGTGTTGATGCCACAAAAATTAGGTCAACAATTGACCCTTTTTTCCATTTATCACTCAGTGGAATCAAATAGTGTTGGGGACAGCTGGCTGTCAAAGCTGCAGTCTTTTGAACAAAAACATCTAAGTCCCATGTCAATCTTCACAGCAGTAATGAAAGGTTGTTACCTTGAGTGTCCTGGGTGAGTTCCAGTTATATTATTAAAGTTTACATGTATCAGGTTCCTTATGACTTATTTGTGTGAAGCACTGATCACAAACATGCGTCCAGTCAGAGGCATCCCTCTGCCACTTCAGAGCAGATTGTGGTTTAGCGATGGTGAGTGAGCTGTACCTGTGCACACACCACACACCAGCACATACCACTCCTCACCTGCAGTCTCACTGAGCACAGAAGAGGAGAGAAACACCTACTCCAGTGTGTGCTTCAGATCTTGTATCCTGAGCTGGCCCTTTGCAGTTCACTTCAAAGCTGAAAGATGTGCCTTGGCATGAGCCTTTGATCCCCATTCTGCTGGGTGTGTTCATAATGCTGCTGGGCACAGCCCAGACCCACTACTCTTGAATGCATCTCCTCCTACCTTTCTCTCCAGACTTCCTCAAAGTTGCAGACAGACATTTTTTCTGTAGCCAGGCAATTCATGACTGTATACAGTTGTATTGGACTTGCCCAACATTTTGAGAACATAGTCTTATTTGGATGAAAGACACCATATACCACCAATGTTCCCATCATTTATTAGTTGTAATGTATCCAAAGACTCCTTGAAGGTCAATTATACTTTGCCTATTGTTCCAAGGACTTGGAAAAATTTATCTGAAGTATCTTAAATAAACCCAAAATTTTTGTGGCTGTGCAAATGCTCATCATGAGTCTCAGTCCTGCAGACACTGTCAAGAAGAAAGTTATCACAGAAATTGTGGTAAAACTGTCTTGAGACCCACTTCTTTTTCTTACTGGTCAGCTTAGATCCACGCTTACTGCAATCAGTGTAAGATCAGCACTTTTAAAAACAATGTATGACTCCAAATAAGTTGGTAATAATTGTTTACCTCACGGATTCCTGTTGGTTTCATGGTGTTAACAACCCAGGGATGTTACAAGTGCTGTTTTTACCCATTGGATGACCAAAATACCAAGATTCACCAAGATGTCCCAACACTGCTGGTTTTTGTGGTGACACAAATCAAAGCCCAGCCCAATTTAGGCAGCAGATTAAAATGCATTTGCAGTTATTTTGTACCACAGGAGTAAGGCAAGTTTCTGGCACTGGCTTGTCTATCACCTTGAGCCATGCTACTACAAAATCAGCATATGTAATCACCAAACAAGCCTCAGTATGTCACAATAAGTGTTTATCTGTGGTATGTGCCTGCAAGCATGCAGCAACAAGATGGCCTTGGTCCCCAGCAGAGTCCCCTACTGCTGCTTCTGTGGAGAAAGTGGGAAGGAAAAAAGGAACGGAGTTGACAGCACTGAAAAGAGAACGGTTGCTTGGTTATCTTTGCAAACTCCCCTCTCCAATTCTTGTGATGGAAGTCCTTCAGTCTCTCCTCTTTGGAGGACTCTAGTAGTCCGTATTCTGCCCTTAAGGTGAAACCTGAGCCACCTCTGGCACAGGGAGAAGAGCAAAGGGAAACAGCCTATCTAAAGTAGCTGAAGTCAGTGAAGGCTTGTAGCAACATAAAGCCAAAATCCAGCAATCCATCTGGATATTTCCTTCACCTTCACATTTAACTACCACTATTATTTAATTAGAAGTTTACCCTCTGCTTCTAATGACCCACTTACAAAATAAGAAGTAATTATTACTATTTTTTCCACAAATGTCTTGTTACTTGAATCTCATCTGGTCTAAATCTAGTAGGAAACCAAAACTGGAAGTGTCAGCACTGCTGAAAGATATTTTCTTCTGCTGATTAATGAGGGCAAAGAAACCCTGATGAGGTCCCTGTCTTTCATCTCACAATGAAGCCCAGTCCTATACATCATGTGTAGATTCCCTGAATTGCTGCCCACTTGTGCCACTTTAATGAGGAATGCATCAGTGATGGTCATCTTTGGCAAGCAAGCACTAACCAAAATTCTTAACTATAACAGATGGGAGATAAGGAAGAGGACCGAGTAGGAAAGTTATTGAACCAGCTGTGATGGGGGCAGGAGGGAGGAGCATCTCTAAGTGATTCATACCCTACCAGTTCAGGTCTTTCCTGATATTTCAGGTCGTTCCCTTCTGGCTGTTTTGCCTGTGCCACCACCCTGGGAAGCCAGGCTGCTACTGGTGCTCCTGCCAGGTAGAGAAAGTAAGAGTATATGAGGCAGCAACTATTGTTGGGGCAGGACTTTTAGCAAGGGCAGTCATTGTCCTCATCCTATTTCTCCTGTGGCAGAAGGAGTAATAAGACTGGTTTAGCAGATTCCTACTTGGCTGGGAAACCTTTAGCCAGGCTTTGCTCTTCCCTATGCTCCCTGCTTCCCTCATACCTTAAAGCTGCTCCTCGGCTGGCTGCTGAACATTTCCAGAGCCATTTCTGCTGGCTGTGGGATATAACTAAGTGCTTTTTCCTCTGGTTAAGAGTAGGGCGGATCATTGGCATACTCCTTTGCTAACAGTCCTTTCAGATAGCTGGAATTCCTGGCTAAATGTTGATAAATTCATAGCAGCTTGTATATAACACGATCTCTGCAAAAATCATCCTTTTCAAAAGATTTTGTATGTCTGGAATGTGGCACTCATGCTCTGATTTCAAGGACAGTCTTTTAACTTCAGTCCTTGTAAACTTCATGCAGACTTGTGGGCCTCTGACACTACTCAGAGACAGGCCATCGTGCCTGAAATTGGGACTGAGCAGCTGACAGCACCACAAAGGAAGGAGTAGGTATTCATGGAAATGTGACTATAAGTGAGCAGTGAGCCTTACTCCAGGCATGTGAGAGCACTGCTGCAGAAACCCTTGAATTCACAGATTCTGTCTCTGCAATGGAGCCTCAGAAACTGAGTAGGAGCTGATGATCAGCTCCTACTGAAAGGTATTTGAACCTCCTGAGTTTATTTATTGCTCAGGGAAACCTTGTCCTTGCCCTTTTTCCTTCAAAACTTGTAACTATTAAGTGTTCTGTGACTGTGAACTTTCATGTTTTCAGGGTCATAAACTCCCTGTGCTGTTGCAACATTATTGAAAGAAGCGGTTTTCCTTTCTCATGTCACCTCTTTTACACTTAGGTCTGAGTGAGGTGGCTTGTAGTTGAACAGCAAGGTAAATGATACAGCACTAAAACAAGGAGATCACATTAAGCTACTGAGGTAAAAAATGATCTGTTTTCAGACTGACAATGTTTTTTTCCCCTAAATACTGACTGTTACCAAACAAAGGATGCTGTGGGAGATACCATAATTCCAATTCATATTAATGTCTCATCATAGTGACGAAATTTCCTTCAGTCAGGCAGCAATGAAGGAGGAAATCCTTGGCTGCAGGTGCCCCAAATATAAGTTGAATGAGCAACTGGTTTGCATTAAATTTCAAAGGCCTATCACATTGCAGTAGGCCTGAATTCAGATTTTTTTTCTCATTATTATTCCTCCTGAAGTATCACCCAGATGCCTTCATCTAGAGCCCTTTTACGTAAGACAGCTGCCAGTCTGAAGGAAGTAGGTATTCTCTAAGGACCCCATTTCTCAGGGATATCAACTCTTCTACAATTCTCACAGGAGCCACAGACTTCCCAATTTTTGCCAGAGGAACTGGGGGCTCTGTTGTGGCAGCCAGTCCTTACCTTAGGCTCTGGTTCAACAGTGCCTGTTCTGCACCATTGGACAGCAGGTGGATCTGCTCTAGGATTAAAAGCAGAGAAGTCCCGAGAATGAATGGGAAAATGACAAGGGTTATGGCATTGTCACCTCCTCTGGAGCTCACAGGGCTCAACTATGATGTCCTTCAGACACGCCTGTAGGTTTTCTTTTGTGCCTCTTTCCAAAGAGGTCTTTCTTTCCTGGTAAGCCCTGAAAAAGCAAATAGTGGAGGGGGGTCAGCACAGCTTCTGTGATCCTGATCTGCCTTGTCTTCCAGAAAAGACTGTCTTGGGAACTTGTTGAGCCCAAACCAGGACTCTTGCTCTTTAGGTCATGAAACTTTGATTGAGGAACATCTGTCACACATCACTTGATTCTGGGTAAATTCAACTAACAGATGAGATTTAAGTGAAAAATATTTGCAACAATGCAACGGAACACAAACAGATAAAGTAAAAAAATCCTGCTGTTTAAATAATATTTACAGTGAAAAATACTTTGTGGATCTCAGCCATTTTTAGTTTTTATTTTTTCTTATGTTAGGTGCCAGAATCTTCTTTTACTGACATAAAGTGGAGTTTCTTTGTCAGAGATAGCTGTCACAACCGTCTCCCCTGTCACTCCCTATTCACTCAAGGGAGGGAAGGGTAGAGGGCAAAAGTTGAAACTGTTTTGCTATCCCACCCCAAGCTCAGATACCCCAGTTTTCACATAGCTTACTTATGAAAGTAAACTGTCTTCTAAACATCTGTGATTAGTTTCTGGACTCTACTTGGTATCATATAAAATGAGTTATGGCCCCTGTCTTCCCTCTTTCTCAAGGTACTTTCATTAATATTTTTGATCTACATCTTAATTAACAAAATCCTAGCTTTGGAATACTTGTCTTTGTCCCTGTCTTCTGCAGAGAGACACTGCACCTCTGTAATTCTTCTCACTAGACTTACAACGGTTCTTTTTTTGGTGACAGTCTTATAAAAAATAATGCAGATTATATTGAGCAACACCAAACACTACTCTGTATATTTTTCAGAGACATTTTTGATAGAGGCCATCACAGATACTATGTGAAAAGCCATCTCAAGTTACGTCACATGCTGGAATAAAGCAGCCATCTCGTTGTCTGCAAATGGATTTTTAAACAAGATGTTACATCTGACATTGCATTAATGTAAGAACTGATTAGTATGTGAATAAGAGTTACCAACAAAATGGCAGAAATTAAAATTTATTCATACTTTTGAAAGAGTGAGATGTGTAGGCACTGCACTCCTCCATTCTGTGCTCTGACACCTTCACTCTTTCTCTTGAATAATCTAATAATAGCTGAAATTTCCACTCCAAAAAGCCCTCTGCATTAATCATTTGGTCTGTCAAGAACTCAGCTCAATTATTGTCAGTCTGCATCTCTGCAACTAGAAAATTACATTAAAAGTTACTTCAAAGTGATGTCAGAGTGCAAGAGTCGAATGGAGAAGGGGAAGCTGGGCTTCACTCTGTATCAGCAAAGCATCCTCTCCAGGACAGTGCTGAGCTGGGATGCACTACTGCTTCCAATGGGGGAAAAAAAAAAAAAATTAATGCAATCAATTTGCTTCACGTTTTGCCTTGTCTCAAAAATTATTGAGTCATTAATCTTAGCAATGTCATGGTGTTGTCATTCACTGAATTCAATTAACCAGGAGCACACCATTAGAAATCTGTGTATTCTTCACATGAAGTAATGGCCTTCTTGACTGTAATGAGTGGAGCTCCCTGTGTTGAATTAGGGGGAATTTAAAGGAAAGGAGCTAATGAAGATGAATAGGGTAAAGTGCTTCAGAATACTGCATCTTGTACACACCTAACCCTGACAGTACTGGGGCAAATTCTTCTTATATAAGCAGTGGCATTAAATGGAAATGCAAATTCCCAAGCTTCCTTTCATGGTCCCTAGCTCTTGTGTGCTCTTCCATTCTCTAATTCTTTGTTTCTGAGCTAGTGCACAGTTCACTAGCTAGTGAACTGAGCTAGTGCAGTTTCTGGACCAAGAGTTCAGGGGCTTTCATGCTCCAGGGTATCCTGCTGCCTTCCTCAGAAATCTGTGCTGTGACATGAGTTTGTGCCCTTGTGTCACAACAACCACTGCTGAAACAGCACAGTATTGCAATGCAGAGAAGAGTTCACCAAAGGAGCTGAGCTCTGAAGGAAAACTAGCAAGTCTGGGGAGAAATTGGAAAAAACAACATATGTCAAGAGGTTAATTGAGCTGAAGCTAATTTACACTGCATGAACAAGCAGAAGTTTCTGTGATGCCAGGCAAGAGTCGGATTAACATGGGAATATCAATGAAATTGCAGTACATTAGATCAATAGATCATCAGAGAAAAAAAAATTCTGATCATGTCTAAGGGAACTGCCAGAACACAAAGGAGGAATAGGAAACTTGGTTTTGTCCCAGAGGTTGAAATTATGTCACTGGGAATACTACAAAAGGTGGCATGCAGACTCTGATGAAGGGAAAGCACTGCTGCTTGACCACTAGGTAATGCTTGGGGGGATCATGGTGTTACATCTATTTCACACACAGTGCAAGGTCCCAGGAATTCCAGGCTACCATTGATGAATTCTGGGCCAGCTTGGGCTGCAGGTTATTAGAGATAACAAATGTTAGTTTGACTCCCTAAGGACGGACAGGTGGAAGATAACAGGGTTGTACGTGAGGTAATTAGTCTTGCCTGTCAGCAGAACTAATCAGCTACAGCAATGATGATAGCCTAATGACAATAGGGCTTCTGGCTTTGGTGCTGGCGGGGATGGGTGCCTGTGCTTTCCCTGTCATTCTGCAGCACTCATGCTATCTTGTAGGAAAGCATCCCCCACCCCTGAGCGGGCATTTCCGTATAAGGAAAATTTTCAGTTTACCTCTAGACATTTTAGGAAGTTCAACTAGAAAGTTCTGTGCCCTTCTCATTGTAGCTGGCTCAGTGCCAGCACAGAGGCATTGATTGGCCTTGAAAAGTGTAGCTCAAAGAGCCTCTTGCCGATTTCATTGGGCCAGGGGCCAAATAGCCAATTAGCCCACCTGGACTATTGAGTACTAAAGAGAGAGAACAAAGGTGTTTGGTGCATTCTCAAGGTGTTGTAGCAGGTATATGGGGCCTTATACTGTGCTTGGCTTGTTCTTTGTTTTGTGTCATTTTCTTTCTTTAATTAAACCTTTTTGATTTTTCAAGACCTACTTGACCATGCTGTCTCGCTAATTATTTTTCGCCATTACTCTGCAAGGGCTGGACCCTCAAAAGTATTGGGAACCCCAATACAGATGTGTGTTATGTTTTCGGTGCAGCATTCTATCTAGAGAATGATTTTATTCCCAGGGAATAAAGCTCTGCATAGGAGCTGAATGCACTTGAATTTCTGCTTATTAACTTTGTACCATTGACTGACTTGTTTTCACTCTCCTGAGTGCACCTGTGAAGTACCAAAGGTTGTATCACAGCACCTCTAATCTTCACAAATAAGACCCACCTGTCTTTGATGTTATGGTGATGCCTTAAGTTTTTAGCTTTTATATTTTTCAGATCCTGTGTATAACTCTTCACATTTTGGTCAAACAAAACAATCCTTCCAGGCCTGAGAACCAAGGTCACCTTCATAGTCTCAGGCCCCAAAAAGTATAAACCAAAGTGAATTAGGGAGGAGCAAACTGGAGGATATGACTTCATTACCTGAAGCTGCAATTCGACAATTAACTCCTGAAACAGACCAAACTTTTATCTGTCTGAGAAATTTGTGACCATTGTCCATCTTAGGTGTAGCCTCTGCAAGGCTTTTGCACTGCCCAAGGTGTGTCTGTTGAAGGCCTTTAACGAAATGCTTACTTTATTCTCTAACGCATTCTAGTCTCTGTTCTAGGTAGCCATTCCAAGGCATCAGTGGTCCAAAGAGATGAGGGCAAGTTATTGCTCATACTTGTGCTGCTGTGAGCAAGAGTTATGACTTCAGAGTTGCAAAGGTAGTGGTGATGTTGACACTGAAACTGCCCCTGCCCTGTGTTGGAAGAGGAATACCAAGGCTTGTGAAGCTTCGCTGAATCCCTGATCAGGTGTAGTCACTGGAGGGGTATTCAGGAATCAAAGTAGGCATCTTCATCTCAGGTCATTTCCTGGCCTCCCAGGCCAGACACAGCTTCTTTCAGAGAGCAGATTAGGTCTTGGTCTAGTCTGGTGCAGTAATTCAGTGCATGCTTTACATATTCAAAGTGTTTCAACAGGCTTTTAATGACTTTGGGCAGTGATTATTGTTCATACAGTAAACAGTTGAAGTGGGTTGACACCTTACGATTCCCCATCATTTGATTAATAACCCTTTTTTAGAGATAAATCCTTCATCAGAAAATAACTCACAATAGAAGAGAATAATTCACAATACACGAAAATATAAGGATATTGAATAGGTGATGACAATCTGGTGAGGATAAAAATGGTCCTTATTCGCATAGTTGTGTCATAATTTTTGAGTAGATTTTTCAAGTATTTGGAGATACTAAATCCTGCGCATTGGTGATTTTATCACCTTACACAGTTTTTCTGCATTCTGCTCTTCTTTTATCATTGATAAAATGACTCTGACTAGAACAACTAGAAGAAAAAAAGGAACAAATGGACATATCTTAAAAATGAACATTTTCAGTTTACATATTTGCACCTTCACTTGTGCTTCTGAGAGGCTCTCAGTTTGCAACCCATTTTTACTATGTTGTAAAATTTCTGGCAGTGTTTGCAATTATTGTAGTAGCCTTTGAGTTCTCAGTGTACAGCAGGAAACACCTTTTATCTGTGTGTGTGTAACCATTTTAGTTTGGTAGCTAGTTTCATTTGACAATGAAGGTGTTTAATTTGACTATGAGGGTGTCAACAGCAGTGAAGAGCTGCCTCTGTCCACCCTGGACCCCCTGGTCTTTCAGATGAGGAAGCCATCGGTCTCTGCTAAGCAGGGGGTGTCATCCCAGCCCAGAGTGCCACAACCAAGCTCATTCTGAAAAGAACAGGGCTGATGCCTTTATTAATATTCAGCTTTTTATTGAAAAGATCAGTTTTATGGGGAGTGCTCAGCAGGAGTTGTCCACCAGGCCACGGCAACCCAGAGTAGTCAGGGACATGTGCAGCAAAACCACGGTGCTAACTTGCAAGCCCCGTGTTCTGTATCCCCCTCCTCATGGGCACACCCAAAGGCGCTCGGCTCTGATCAGCTTCTCTCCCATCCCCACAGCAGGCTCATTCTTTGTAGGTCATGGTGAGTCTCCAAATCAAGCTCAGGGGTGCATCTCCTTCTTCTTCCATCA
>VZUI01050019.1:0-12312 GCA_013401135.1 Cettia cetti
AGCCCTTAATTGCAAAATTATAGTAATTTGGAGGGAAGGGGGGGTTACATTCTCCATTCCAGGGAAAACTCCAGTTTCCCCTGGCAGATACCTGTCTCTAAACCAAGACAAGAGGGAAAGAAAGGAGTTTGTGGGCAAGAGGAGAAGTGTTTTGTAGGTTTTATTCTGATTCTTACTATTTTTTTCTCTCTTGTAGTTTTGTTAATAAACTTGTCCTTATATCCTTTTAAGCTTTGAGCCTGCTTTGCTTTTCTCCTAATCCTATCTCACAGCAGAAAAAGAGTAAATAATTCTAGTGGACACTCAAACCCCAACACTAATTGGTGCCATTCCTCAGATACAGAAATTGGTACCATTACAAGCTCTTATTCTAACACCTGTTACCCTAACAAGCTAACACCACATAAAAGGACATAGAGATAATTATTAAGCCTTGAAAATGTCTAGGAAAATTTATCTTACATTATTAAAGACCACTTTGGGGTTTCGATAGTCTCTTTGGAGGTTTTGATAAGACTAGAATTTGTAGTCGTCCTGAGTTTCTCCATGACTACTAGAGGGTAAGTTGCTATTTAAAGAATGTAAGGGGGATTTGCATGCATTTATATGTACAAATCAAATTCTCCACCAGTGTCCTAGGCTGTTTATCAAAGGCTGGAAAAATTCATTACATATTGAATGCTATGAAAACACTTCCTTGGCATAAAATCAAGGGTTCATTTCAACCATCACTAGTATTGAGACTTTAAAACAATAGTTAACCAGAACTGTAGAAGAGGAAAATCAAATAATGTGGAACTAGAAGAAGAAAAAATGCATGTCCATACTTAACTTCCAACCTGTTTCTACAATTAGGCAAGTAACTGATTTAGAATTGGTGGGTAATATCTACTTAATGGTAAATACAGGTTTTTACCCCAGAATAAGTTTATTAATGTTGACGTCAGGTTAGTTTAAAGATATAACTCTCTTACTGGAATGAAAATGTAGTTGTCCTATAGGAAACTTACAGGAAGAACTGAACTCAAGAAATGTGGAACTGTTCAATAAGACTCTTTGGCATATTGAACTTTTCGGAACCAGAATTAATGCATTGTCTAGGTGTCCTGTGCAGTGTGGAGTGTCTCTCATTCAGTAATTTTTAACTGATGAGTTTTGTAAGTCCTATATTCTATTTGTAAGACTGGAAATTTCAATCAATACTGTATTTTTAAAAAATGCTATTTGTGCACACTAGCTGTGATTCATATAGAGAATAATCTTAAGGATGCCAGATATTGCAAAGTACACAGCTTTAGACCCTATGTAAAGTGTCTGAGTTTTGAGCCTAAAAACAAAACCCTCTGGCAAAAAATCAGTGAAAAATTGCAGATTTTCATATCTTCTATGAAAGCAAATGAAGATGTCTGAGAATAAATACACTAAACAACAATAGTTCTTCAGTGTATTAATCTGAGAATTTTACTCAGATTTTCCATGTTAACAATACAAATTTGTCTATAAAATTCCTGTGCTTCTGCTTCCTTCTTTATTCAGATGTTCAGTGGGTTTTTTTGTTTGCTTGTTTTGTTATGAGTCACACATCTGAAACTTTCAGGCATGAAAAATTTTCTTAGAAAAGAGACAGAAAATGTTCAATGTTCAGGCAGATTACAATAAAAATGTTCTTTTATGTTTTCAATGTGTAGAGTGGAAACCTGGATTTCTTCCCTATTAATTCTGGAGATTAGCCAATGAAACTTGCTATGGACTTGCAGATATTTTAAGTTCTATAAAGTCTTTTGTATGCCTGTCAGCCAGGCAAGAGCTTGTCATCTGCTGTTGGAGCATTCTGTTTTTGTCTGCTCGATTGCTGAGAGCTGAGCTATACTCTCAATAAGTGACTACTGATTAGATGCATGAATATGTGGCCCTACAAAATTCCAAGAAAGTATGTTTAGAGGGTTTGCAGCCCACCACAGGGATGTTGAACTTCCATTACTCAAAGCAGCCAAATGCAACAGATTTCTTCCTTTTTTTTTTAACTCAGGTGCAAGAGGAAGCTAGTACTGAAACTCCGCATGCTAATGCTAGTGACCTCTATTAACAGACAAATTGAGCATTTTTAACAGTATGTACTCATCCTGTATTAAGAACTTTTTCATCAAGTGCCAACCTCATAGCAGTTCATCTCTGAGAAAAGTGTAAGTAAGGCCAATAGAATCTCAGTTGATTCAGTGTAAACAATGGAGGCATGGACTCAGACCAGCAGGGAATCTAGACTTTTGTTCAAAGGAACAAGCTGGTTTTATACAGTTTTTCAAGACACAGTATTTCCTTATATAATATTTTTTGCTAAACAACCTATCACACATTGCCATGTCAGTAACACACTTTCTTAATATGCTTATACAGGGGTGATCATGCACCATTCAGGTGTCTATTGGCTTCCAGCAAGCTCCCCTCCACAGGGCTCTGCTGCGTGGCACCTCCTCCCCACAAGGTCAGGCAGAGACAAGCTTCTTCATGCTGTCATGGCATTCTGCAGACACGTCCCATAGCCTGTAACTCAATTCTATCCTATCTCTCCCCACAATGCAGGAAACTGAAGTCAGCAGGAGGCTGGCAAGGTACAGGTGTCAATTTTTTTCTGAAATCAGCTTAAAGGGACTCCTTTACACTATGTAATACTTAGCGGTATGCTAAAAATTACACTATTAAATGTCTTAATAGGGCACCAAGTTTCTCAGAGAAGGTGAAAGACAGAGGAAAGTTATGCTTTAGGATGGTTATGCTATTCTCCCATGAAGGTAAAAAGGAAATAAGCCGTGAATGATCAGCATTAAGTGGCAGATGACATGCTAATGTGTTACTGAAGAAAAAAAAAATCACCCTTTTATCAAAAAAACACCCCAGTTTTGAAATTCAGCATCATTATGAACGCATCATTCCATTCTGAGAATAAAGGAAAAAAACATTTCATCAAAGGACATCTCTTATTACATCCTTGGGTTATGAGAAATGTGTCTCATTCAAATACTGTTTATTTTCAGTTAGAAGCATTCCTTATAATTTCAAGATACTCTGTTTTACATAAATGTTTCTGTCCTTCAACTTCAATTTCTAAAAATTATATCAAAATAAAAGTTGTGACACTAGGCAACAGAGAAATTTCTTTAGAAAGAAAATAACTTTTCTGAAATTTTAGGGGGAAGTTTTATGTTGCTGTACAGTTTTGTCTTTTGCCTTCAGTCTAGGTTTTTCTACAAAGATGATTCCTGCATTTGGGCCACTATAAATTTAGAAGTACTGTATCACCATTGCTTACTGCTGACTATTCTAAATCTCTTGGTTTCAAAGGAAATCTTTTGCAGATTGTGCTCATTTGTTTATATATTAGTTGTCTATCTTGCTTTTCCAGATATGTAATTTCAGAAGTTAGAAGAAGTTTAAAGTCCTTAGTTCAAAGTGGGCTTAGAGTGAATTGAGAAATATAAGAACAGTAGAGAAGAACAAATGGATGTAAAGCTTTTCTTCGAAGGGATTTTTCTCCCCTCCAGAGTGGCAATAAAAGAGACTCTTTTTTGCAGGTACTGGAAAAAGGCCTAAGTACAGAACATAGAAATTATGCTGCTCCAATAGGACTATCTTTCACATGAGGCTGCAGAACACATGAACAAGAACGAGTAGAGGAGTTTTACAGTAAATCAGCTGTATGGGTAACATGTTGACTAGGCTTAACTTTTGCCATTGCAGGAGCTCCAGATATTTGACCTATAAATTAGAACCATGGGTAAAAATGCTCAGTGCTCCTTTTCTCTATCCAGTTTATTCCAACATAAGGTAAAAAGGGGGGGTCTTATGTTCTTCTTCTTCTTCAAATCTGCTAGTAATTACAAATTCAGTTTCTGGTTTTATTAAAAAGTATGGTCCTTACACTTTATTATACATGCCAAAGTTCTGAGCTGCTTGAGCTTTTTTTTCCTTAACTCCTCTACTTCATAAGGGGAAAAAGGATCCATGTTGTAATATCTTACTGTAAGGACTGTTTACCCTAAGGATACTCACTTGGCAAAAGGAGACCATTTTAAATATTTTTATGGATCTCTATCTTAACCTCAGCACTTGATTATATAAGAAAATTACATAAAATGTGTGCTTTAAATATGCTACAATGTTCTTTTTAATGTCTCTTATTTTCTAGAGGTTTAAAGAATGGGCATCACATCTAATTGGGCTCTGAATTGTTACCATTTTTGAAATGATACCAACTTACTGAGTCATCCAGGTTGTCTCCCTAATAATAAAGAGAGGTAGGTTGGGGAAACGAGTTTTTTAAATCTTTTTTTATTGCATTTTATTTATTTTGTGTTGTATCCACTGAACTTTGAACGTTATTTTTGATAAATAGCAGGCAGAGAATGATTTCCTCTTTTTTTTAGAAAGACCTGCTTTGATTGAGGCTTCAGACCTTTCAATATGAAGGTGACAAAGGCAAACAAAAAGTTTTAGTCTGTCAGTTGCATATCCTTAAAAAAGAATTGCATTGCAATACTAGAACATCTGTTTCATGTGTTAATACCAATACGTGAAGCCACGCATAACAGGATCAGATGGTGTTTACTGATACCACTACTTTCAGATGACAATAAAAAAATCCCAACCCAAACTATTGTCAGCAATAGGGTGTTTTCTGCTTTTTCTTTTTGGAAATATGTTTGGTTATTTTCTCTGCCATGATGCAACAAAGAATGAATGCTTGCTTTTAAGGAGTCAGGAATCATGAAAATTCACTCCCTGGAAAAAAATCTCTGCAAAAATATTATACTGCTTCATACTCATGCCTTTTAGTCTGCCTTTTACTTCGATGTGGAAAAATTATTGTGTTCTAAAAAACCAACTTGACCTGTAAGGCAACCAACCATTTTATGCAGAAATGAAAAAGGCTTCCATTTCTCACTGGTTTAATGTCTTTAAGACTCAAAAATAAATCTGTACTTGAAAATAGCATTTCTAACTGCAATTAGCAGACAAGTTATATAGGAGTTTCTGATAGCTCATTTACCAATACAATTGAAGGTGTTCATCTACTACCAGTGGCAATGAACTGCCCTTCCTTATGCTTGAAACAGAAAAGTTGGACAGTGGTACAGAAAAAAATATTGCTGTATTTTTTTTACCTGTATATTATTTAAGTAATTTTTAAGAGATTCCTCATTCTTTTTTCTGTTTTGATTCCTGGTCCATTTGAAGAACTTGTCATGAATTGTGCTTATGAGTTAGGCAGGACAAATAGCTGACTTTACTTCCTAGCAAGACTTCTTATGTCTGTTTTTATTGCAACAAGAATAAATACTTGGAATCCATGACCTTGTTGGTAATATTTGTTACTTTATGTTTATTAATTTCTTTGCATTAGAAACAAAACACAAATTATTTTATAAGACAGTGTAACTAGGAAATAGTACAGTAATTACTTACTACACAAATATCATGGCTCTGCAATGTTACTTGCAATATTTTCTCAACCTTTCTTGATATCTCTTAGTTATATATGACTTTAATTCAGAAAAACACAGGTGGTTTTCTTTGTATAAAGTAGTTTTAACTGCTACATTCAGTGTTTCAGAATATTTTGTATTTCTGGTGACAAGTGTTTTCAATAG
Organism: Cettia cetti; assembly: GCA_013401135.1. NCBI lineage: Eukaryota > Metazoa > Chordata > Aves > Passeriformes > Sylviidae > Cettia > Cettia cetti. Next base: position 5,646 of record VZUI01050019.1, read on the forward strand.
GACTTAGATAAACTTTTGTTCATATCTAATTAGTAAGTAGCAAGGGAATAGAAAGATCATTTTAATCCTTTGTTCACTTTTTAAGCTTCATTTTGTAATCAGAGACAAGGAATATCTTTATTTTTCTGGTTGTAGGCAGGTCTGGGAGTCACATTGCAGGGTTTCACTTTACTGTCCCTTAATATATTCTCCAGTGGTTAGGCAACTGTGCTGAAGAACTATTGTACAATAAAACAACCACTTATATGGAAATTTTGGGAACGATTAGTAGTACCTTGTGCTGAATTACAGAGGGGTTAAAGAAAGACCCTCTGAAAACAGTGAAAAACTTGCAATTTAGATAGTGCTAAAAATGGTTCCAAGAAGCAGGAAATGGAATGTCAGAGAAATACAAATTAAACTTTCAGTAGTGGATAAACTACAACCAGCCTACAATCTCACTAAGCAGCTTTGAAACTGGGTAAACAGAGAAATAGGGAACAGCTAGGCTGTGGAGAAAACACTCCCATGACAAAAGTCTAAATAAAAGGTCTTTGCATTTCATTCAACTTATACTTAAATCACGAGGGAAAAAGTAAATGCATGAACTAAGCAGGAAATGCATCTAAATTAATGGTCAGCTATAGAGATCATAGTTTTTTTCTATGGGTTTGAGAGAAAGGAAACTTTTTATGGAAACTTTCATCTATTTTGTAAATTCAGCTGTGAAAATTAGCTGCTTCTATCATATAATTCATTTCAGGTTAACAAATGCCCAATTCATTTAAGTAAGATTAACAGTTAATAGTTCTGGACTGATACTGACACTGCAATGCTTATTGAGAAATGCTTATTAACAGCAATGCATATTAAAAACAGAAGGTAAAGTATTATTCTCTTATGGTACGGGAGCATTACTAGATGCTGTTGAAAAATATACTTTCAAGAAAGCAAAATAAGCATAAGCTGTTTTTTATTCTCAGGCTGTTCAGAGAGAATTTCAAATGCAGCAGTGAGAAAGATCAACATTTTTTACTAATAAAAATTAATATTCAATGGAAGAGCAAACTTGTAGGAAAATAAACTTTTAGTTATTTCATTCTTATCAAGATTCCTGAAGGAAGGATACAAAAAGTAGAGTTATTTCAGGAATTATGGAAAACTGTCCTCAGTGACAAAGAAGGTGAACAGAGCTGCTTTAGAATTTAAGAACTCTTGATTACTATGTGTAAGGAAGGCAGGACACCAGCATGGCTAAGTAAGGGTACCTTGGTCAATGGAAGTGTAAAAAGAAAATGCACAGGAAATGGAATCAGAGACATGTGTCATAAGGAGAATACAGGGATGCTGCCTAGATGTGCAAAGATAAGATCAGGAAAGATAAGGCGCAGTTGGAATTCAGTTGGAGTTGAATTTGGGGACATGAAGAATATCAAGAAAGACTTTTACATGCATGTTGGCCAGGGAAGAATGATTAAAGAAAAATGTACCCACTCAAGTTAATAAGCCTGAAGAACTGGTGAAAACACGTAGGTCACTGAAGGCTGAAGTACTTTTTTGCCACAGCATTCAATAATACTCTCTTCCCACATTTATCAAATTCCCAAGCCTCAAGATAGACATTTTAAGGAATGAAGCCTTTCCTCTCATCCCAGGAGATCCGGATTGAAACCACCTGAGGATCCTGAACATACAGAAGTTCCTGGGATCTGACAACATGCATCACATGGTCCTGAGGGAGTTGGCTGACATAGTTATCAAGATTTTTGTCATGATATTTGAAAAGTCATGGCAGTTTTGTCAGTCTCCCATGACTGGAAAATAAGAAATATCACATCCATTATTAAAAAAAAAAAAATTAAAGTTCACAGAATCACAGAACATACTGAGTTGGAAGGGACCCCCAAGGATCATCAGGTCCAACTTCTGGCCCTGCACAATACAATTCCTGGGAGTCACACTATGTGCCCAAGAACAAATACTTCTTCAGTTCTGTCAGGCGTGATTTTCTGATCACTTCCCTGGAGATTTTGTTCCAGTGCTCAACCCTCCTCTGTGTAAGAATCTTTTTCTCATACCCAACCTTAACCTCCCCTGACACAACTTCAGACCATGTCTGATATTTTTCTTTCACATTCCTGTATATCTAGGATCTTCTGTTCCCCTTCCAAAGAGATTTTTTTTCATAGAGAAAATGATAATGTAACTTGAAAATGTGTTGAGTGAACAGAAAAAAATGTGTATGGGTACACACATAAGCATTTTTGGTTAGTGTGTTCACTCCTGCAAATAATTCAAGTAAAACATATGCAAACATAGAAGGAAAGAAAATACTTGCAATAGTTTTGTTTTCAAAATTCCTGCTCTTCATTCACTGTTAAAATATTTCAGTGCTCACTGAACAGCTAGGAATTACAAAGGAAAAATGTAGAGCTTAGTGAAGGATAGAGTTCATAAAAGTGAATTAACTCTTTAGTCTATCATTTTATTGTAAAGATGAAGAATTTGTGCCTACTACACACTGAACTTTTCCAGGGAGTAAAGGTATTCAGACAGTCTGAATTTATATTATATTTTTCCCTGCTGTTGAGTATCTTCCTTTCATCCACTGGAAGACTCTAGACAGTTGACTTAGAATCTAAATATGTTGTAACTCCAGAGAGTTGATGATACATCTATGTAAACAGCTTACTGTGGCTTTAAATATTACCTCAACACTCTCACCAATGAATAATGAGAACAATACGGTTTGCCTGTTTGTATCTTGATGGTCTTGGTGTGGCAGTTTACAGTCTAAACATTAACTTAGGGAGGAATTCTTTGAAGCTGTGAGACTAAGAAGCATATTAAAAGACATGGGAAAAGTACGGAAGAACATACACCAGTGTGTAAACTATAGGAAGAATATACCTTCTCAGGACACTAGGTGAAAGACTGACATAGACAAGATAGTCTGAAAATTTTCTTAAAAAAAAACTATTAAAAGTTAAAAATTTCAGGCAGAACTTAGTGCTGTAGCTTTCTCTTGCCTCTCATCACACAATTTTGTTGATAGGTTTGACTTTATAATAAATAAGCTGATTAAGGCAAAATTTTATCACCTCTGCTGTGATCTTAATGCTAATTCTTAAAGTTTATTGTGATTCAACTAATTTGAACAGAAACTGTAATAAAACAATAATAAAAATACGTTTTCCAACAAAATCAGCAAAAAAAGAAAACTACCCAGTGAAAGCTACTTAGCCCTATGAATCTATAACTTTCTTCCACTTCCGCTCCCAAGATTATAAATATTCTAAGTCTTCAAAAGTCGCTATTCTTAGTTACATTAAAAAATTGTATCCATTTTCACAGAGACATCATGTCAAACATTTTTTTACTATTTTTAAAACACATGAAATTATTATTCCATTTTTATGCTGACTTTTTGCATCTTAAGTTAGGCCTTGTGTTGAAACTTCCTCATTAATTGTGTTTCCAGCTACTGAACATTTCATAAATAACATTGTGTCAAAGTAAAAAAACAAAGCCCTCACCAGCAGAGAAACAAATAATAAAATTTCAGCAAAAGAACCAAGCCTCATGAAATTTAGTACAAAATGTGATGGAAAGAGAAGAAAAAGCCATTTCTGAGAGGTTTACTTGACCTGAAAGGTTATTCTTTTCTTTTTTTTGTGTTTCAGTTTCAGACCAATGTGTTTCTTCTTGTATTTTGAATGAATACATGTGAAATATGTGGAGTTAGTTTTATTATAGGTATGTGTCCTGGTTTTGGACAAATTTGTTTCCTCTAAAGGGCAGAATTCTGCATCCCCTCCTCTAACCAGTTTGGGAGATAATCTCCTTTGAGAAAACATGAGAAAACATGAGAAAATGAATAATACTGAACAATGAAACCTCTCATTGTTCTGAAGAGATGGTAAATTCAGAAAGTCCTTCTGGAGTCCAGAGTCTTTTCGTGGAGTGTGCTCAGTCACTCAGTCTCTTTCAGTCCTTCTGTCACTCAGACCTGGTATCCAGGACACAGAGCAACTTGGAGGTGTGGCCTGGGCAACTGTCTTGGTGTTCTGGATGGGAGAGAATCCAAACAGTTCCAGAAAAAAAGCAGTCCTGGAAAAAGCCTTTCTTGCCATTGCTAACTAGGAAAATCAGAAAAACAAACAAACAAACAAACAAACAAACAAACAAACAAGGAAAACTCCCCGTTCCTCTGTCTCTCTCTGTGCAGTGGAGAACTTGGAGAGCTCAGAGAAATCTGAACTCTTCTCTTGGTATTTTGAATATGGCACCAAAAAATTCCACTGCTTCCCCCATTCTCTCACTCTCTCTCTGGGCCTAGCTTGAAGCGACAAGACCCATTTCTGAGCAAAAAGACAGATGATGGGGATACCAACCAGCATCATAAAGTCACCACAGGACAGTATGGAAGAAGTTATTTTTTAAATAACAGAATGCACAAAACCATTAGAGTATTCATCATGCTATTGCAATGCAATACTTAAAGCCAAACACAAAATATTGTCTTTTTGTTTACAAATGTATCTGAACAACTTTCAGAAACACAAAAAGCATATGTATTGCTCAAAGAATTTTACAGTCTTATGTAGAAAAGACTTAACTGTATGAAATATAGGTGTTAAAATACCCAAACTACAATCAATTTTGATGTTATACTAATTACAAAAAAGTTATCACATTGCTAGTAACAGCAGTAACAGCTACTTTAACAGCATAGTGATTATCAGATAATTCCAATTGAATTCTAATGCAAAAGAGTCAAACACACTAATATTGAAAGGACAGTAATACAATCTGAAATTTGTGATTGATCCTGACTTTGTGCCAAGGTCTTGCTTTCAACTGTAATTAATGCTATTCTGAATTTAAATTTTATACTCCTAAGTTTTCTCTGACAAATAGAATATTGATATAATGGACTAAAGTCTATATATACATAAAACATAGCACTAGTTTTAACTGAATTTCTTAGAAGTCTGTTTTGAAACAAATTTTTCTAAAAAAATCTGATAAGGAGATATTTAAGGACCTCAGGCTAAACAATTGACAGTGCATATTAGTAATTTTTGGAATGGATTCTATCTTTTTGGCAATATACCCAGTTTTCATTACAGCTACCAAATTTTGCCTGACTGCCAGTTCTATTTCCCAGCAGTTAGCAGAAACCCTGTCACTAGTTTAGTGACATAAAATGCAGATACTTTCTGTAAATAATGTGTTTCCCATTCAAGATGAAATTTGTCACCTTACATTGGGCTCACAAAGGCTCTCTCTCACCCTGCTAAACTGCAAACTAAAATTTTACATGGCATATGTGTCCTTTTGGGAAGCCTATGTGCTGAAATAAACGTCACCAGCATGAATAACAAGGGACAGTATGGCCCAATAGCAATAACTGCTGCCTGTGGTTCAAATGAGTACATGGAACGGCCCATGAATAAAACTGATTAACTCCTTCTACTTTAAATGCAGTTATGCTCAGAAAATTGACTCTTAAAAATCAGTTCTGAACTTGTCACTAATGTTTTACATATTCAGTTTTTGATTACGTGTGTAACTCAGACATCTGCGTTCCTTGTGAGACTTGAAAGACACACAAGAGACACTGGGTGGGTTCATTCTTTCAATTCCATAGCTTCTTGCAGTTATCCAACACAGAAAACAGAAGTTCTGCTAGGAAGGAGAGCTAGAAAATTTCTCTTATTAATCTGATACACAACTTGTATAGGGGATCATAATTTCTGAGTACACTTCATCTTAATTTTGGAGAAGCAGGTAGTCTTTTGCATATTGCAGACCTAGACCATCTTTTTTCTGTAAATAGGGACTGAGATTTAGAACCATCTGGAAATCCAGTACTTTTTTTTGGTTTTGCTACTGCTGTGGAGCTTTTGATGAGACTGTAAATTTTCTTCACTCTCTTTAAGCCTGAAAAATTCAGCAAACTACTTTCACTGTTGTGTTTTTCCCATCTCATGGCTGTAGAAATTGACTGGGTTTTCTTGAGAAACTGGTTCCTGAGATAAGGAATGGTTTTGGAATTAATTTTTTAAGCTTTTATTATAAATGGCATATTTTTTAAGTTCTTAGTGTTGTATTTTATGATTTAGTTGTTTATGTGTTGCAGTGGTAGTGCTAGATTGACAGTTGGACTTGATGATCTTAAAGGTCTCTTCCAACCCTGGAGATTCTATGGTAATAAAAATTTTTTTCTGGTCTCAATCTTTTGTGAATGTGAAAAAAGTAAAGAATTATGACTTTCGCTAAGACTTTTTATTGATTTAGAGTGTGGTCTGTTTCACAGGCCTATTTGTTTGCTGCAATTATTCAATAAGCCTAAGTAAGGTTTTTAGGTGAAATACTTGTGAATGCTTTTCTTTGATCAGACTACAAGCTACAATTAGTAGTTCTGATTGCTTAAAAAGTGAGTTTTACAGATAAACCTTATTTGATCTCATTGATCAAGCTGAGATTTTTAAACATTCAGAGACAGCAGAGAATTACTGAAGTAAACTAAAGGAGATCCATGAAATTTAATATTGATTTCTTGTAAGTCTGAAGAATTATTGATACAGATGTGATTCTGTTATAATATGATATGATATGATATGATATGATATGATATGATATGATATGATATGATATGATATGATATGATATGATATGATAT